>JAVXUL010140515.1:0-30442 GCA_035590515.1 Trichilia minutiflora
CTTTTGGGATAGGTGATCGTTTATTTTCAAAAACTATGTAGTTAAGCGTGCTTGGACGAGAGTAGTATCAAGATGGGTGACCTCTTAAAAAGTCCTTGTGACAACCCATTTAAAGAATAAAACCATAAGGCCCCAACGATTAGGTCAAAGCAGACATATCGTTGATAAGTATTGGATTGGATGTGACAAATAAATTTAGAGAAAAAGAGATAGAGAGAGAGAGAGCGCTTGGTTATTTTTTAATGTTTTTAGGATAATTATGTATATTTATCCAAATAATATGAAATTGAACTAATTAATCAAATTAATTAGCAAAATAAATCATGGAAGATAACAACATCATTAATCACATTAATATGTATTAACCTAAATTAATATCTATCACATTCACATGAATATTATATTTATACAAAGCAACCATTCAAAATTACCAATTTAACAACATGAATCCTATATGACCGAACATCAAAGCATTAATTTAATAATCATTTGATTGTTATTAATGCTTAACAACACCCATTCATAGTTATTAATACATGTTAACTTTTAAACATCCTTGATTATGCAAAATACAATATTTATGCATAACAAACCACTATGGCCAAACAATTTATGGTTCTACACAACATGACTTTATCTTATGAAATTTACATTGAACCATGCTATCAATTCATGAAACACAACATATACCCATAAATATCACTATAGTAAAATATACATCCCTTGTGTACTCATCATGTTCCAACAATTTCATCTCATGAAATCAACGCTTCCATGGCGTCCCCATTATCATATAATCACCTTAATCATATCAAGCTTCCATGGCGTCCCCATTATCATATAATCACCTTAATCATATCAAGATACAAAGATGATAAACTATTTATTATCTTTTCCAAAAAAAACCTTAATATGGAACAAAAACCCTAAAAACTTTATAATTAATTCTAAGCTTCAAACTTCAAATCCAATTACCATAATACCAAATCAAGCATACCATTAACATAATCAAATACTCTAATGTCATTTTAAAAGGTTGATTACAAGCATATTCATGCTATTAGGATTTATTATGCAATAATCACACATATGGCTATAAAATTGAAAAATTAAGTGAACTAAAGGTGGAATCACTAACCTTTAGTGATTGTTTAATGAAGATTAACCCCAAATTTATAATGTCTCCAAGAGAATCAAAACTAAATGATTAAATCTCCCATTTAGCCAATATAGATAGATAGATAGATAGATAGATAGATAGATAGATAGATAAATAGATAGATAGATAGATAGATAGATACAGAGAGAGAGAAGAGAGAGAGAGCTTAGTTATTTTTTAATTTTTTAGGATAATTATGCATAATTATCCAAATAATTGAAAATTGATCATATTTATATATTTTATCTATTTACTAAAGTGCCTTTGTAGATATGATCAATGACAAATAGCTCTCACAGCTTATCAACTTTTTAATAGTAAATAAAAAATATCACTTAGGTCCACTTATTTTGATTTTATGACAAATAACTTTTAGGTTCGACCAAACTTATTTTGATCAAATTAATTTTAATTATATTTATACTTTTAAATATTAACAAAATATAGTAACTTACTTTAAGTTACATTTAGATCATTAAACAAACCCCTCAAATTTATTAAATTATTTAACTCATAAACTATTTATGCTTTTCAACCTAATATTATCTTCAAGAGTACTAACCTCTTATAGATAATATTTATTCTCTTTAATGGTATGAATGAACATAAATTATATGTTGTGACCTCTCGAATTCATTGTGATATTAACTGTGAGTCGAAATCGATCTCATCGATCCCTTTTTAAATCATTCGAGTTTTAATAACTATAGTTAATATCTAATAATGTATCATAACCTTTAAATAGGACTGTCAAACGGACTGATAGTTTGCGAATCATCCTGTTTAACCTGTAATTTAAGTGGGTTAGGACTTAAATAAAATCAACCCATTTAATTGTGGGCTAATATGACTTGACCCGTTTAGCCCGCGGGTTAAATGGGTCAACCCATCTAACTCACTGGCTAACCTATTTATTTAAAAAAAAAATTAATTTCTTATTTAATTTTATTTCTCTGTATCTTCGGTCTTCACTTGTCAATGGTGCTTAGTGCCATAAATCTGTATTTTTGCTCTCTGTATGACTGCTTCATTTTGCCCTAAATCTTTGAGTCTCTGTGTTAGTGCCTCTCTAAACTATCTTGTTCACTCAACGAAAAGCATTTTCAAATTCTGTAAGCAAGATTGGGAAATTTTGTAGAGTGATTTATAAATCAAACGCAAGAAGCCAAGAACAATTACTATAATGATCAAGAAATCTACAGAAGGTCGAAGCAAAGGCTGGCCATTGAAACTATTTTATAAGTTCTTTTCTCTTCAAACCTTGTAATTTTGTGGTTTATTTTATCTTTTGGTTTAAGAGAGAGACAATGTGAAATAATTTCTTTTTGTATTTGTAAGACAATTTCGGTATAACTTTGACATGAACCATAAATTTGAATATATTTCTTATCTAGGGTTCAAGAAATTCATGATTTTACATTTGGTAACTCAAAGCCAAAGAGTCAAAATTTAACCGGGGCTTCATTTTGTTCCTGGTTTTTCTCGGCAGTTAAAGAATGAGGGAAAAACCAAGAAGGGGTTTGTAAATAACTATGGGTTTGCAAAATCCTTAAACAACATACAATTACGTTCGATTTGAAAAATCTCTGGAAAGATTTACAAACTTGACTGTGAAAGAAAGGATCTAGAGTAGAGTTTTCTGTCATGTTTTTAATTTAAAGCTTACACACAATTAAAAAGTTTGCATTTATAGCTTTCCATTTGCTAGTTTAATTTTGTGCTGTAAAAGAGGGAGAGTTAATGATATAAGACACATGGGATTGGCATTGACTTATTCTAATTTTACTGTTTCTGTCACCGTTTTGTCTATCCAAGATCTATATAGATTAATCAAAGGAGTAAACAATAGTAAGCTTCTGTACTTACTTGCTAGACATGTGCCACTATTCTTGAAAAATTTCTTTGTTTCTTGGAGACTCTAGGCCATGATTATGGGAATTAATGTTATTTATTTTATATTTTAATAATATTATACAATGATATTACCCTTATTATTTGGATGGATTCTGTAATATGTAATAATAATAATCTTAAATATTTATATAATCTGTCAGTGGTCCTATATAAATTTATTTTAGTATTTAAATCGATCCTATTTACTACTTTATTTGTGGTGGGATATGTAATTAATATACATTTAAAAATTATAAATTAAAATAAAAAAATATAAATTAAAAAATTGTATAATAGAAGAATTGATCAGAATATATATGCTGTTGGTGTATCTAAAGTTTTGAATGTATATAACCTTACTTATTTTAACTGTTTTTTTTCATTTAAAATGTATAATTATCAATATAATATAGTTTTAAAATAAACCTTAATCATGCTAAGCTGTGGCTGAATCAAATCACCGACGTTGGGATTCTTTTTATTTTATTAAAGCCAATATGAATCCATAGTGGAGCACAATTCAAAACTGACGAGGGTTTTAGTCTTACAAGTTACAACTCATGCTGAGTAGGTAATATTTTGGAATTTTGACGGCGTCTCAACGTTGAATTGTTTCCAAGTTTTTATTGATGAACTGGAATGTGCTGTACTTTCATAGATTCTTCTTCTTCTTCTTCTTCCGACACTACTGCCTTTACATATATATTCAAAATATGCGATTTTCTAAACAATGCATGCCAGTTCAGAGAGTGAGTATGTGAATTATTTATAGCTGGACTACAAGTTTTCTGAGAAATCGTAAAAAGTCAAAATAATTTAAAGCGACAACCTAAGCCTAAATTATACACAAAATGTTTGTACGTAGATTTCGATTAGGAGATCATATTAAATCAATTAAATTAAAAGATTTAGATTATTAAGTAAGGATATTTATATTTATTAAAAAAAAGATTTTGGCTTTGAAGAGAAATTAAAATATCTAAGTAAAAAAATTTACTCACGATTGATTGATTAATTAATAAGTGTATACAATTAAGTTAATTAATTATATATTCAGTATTTTAAGAAAAGAAATTAACAAAGGTCAATATCTCTTACCATTCTTGGAACTTATAATTTGTGCAAAATAATAAATTAATTTTATCACTGTATATCATTCATGTAATATTATTATTTGATATTCACCAATAATAATAATAATAATAATAATAAAGGGTCCGAGTATTCTTAACCAAGTTCTAAAGTGCACATCACATGGAAAATGCCTGTAGCTGCAATATGCACAGTATCTCCACTTTTATTATTATTAGTATTATTTTTTTAAATTTCAAGTATTTGTTTTTCCAACTTTCGTTGGCTGGCTTTCACAAAGGTTTCTGTTAATTAATTTCATATTCAAGAATCCAAATATTGAGAGTCAAGTCAACTGTTCAGCTACTATTTGTCCGTAAACGGTCATGTTATATAGTACGTACATCCGTTATTTCTTTCTAATCAATAATTTTTAACTCAAAAATATAATAACAAAAAAATTTTAAATTACAATAAAAAATATACACTACATCCATATATATGTACCGTGACCTTACCCTAGAAAATACATAAAAATAATTATATAGATCTCCAACAATTAATTAATCCCTAGAGCTGCCTCAATAATATGATAATTAATTATAAATTTAATAGAGTCATTGATTCTTTTCAATATATTCAACTTCTCCTTTTTCTTTGGAATGATCAATAATTATAACAGAATTTAAAGGTTTGTGACTTCGATCATTTTCCGAGGATATTAGTATTTTAAGTTTAATGCTCATCCGTATGCCAATTTATTAAATTATTTATCTTCCTTTTTTTAAGCAATAATTCTTTCAAACTTTGGTAAACCAAAGTTTGAAAGAATTATTAATATTGCTTAAAGTGTGGCCAGGCGAGAAATGAATTTTACGACTATGGAAAACAACATATTAGCAGTCCTATTTGACTTTGATATTTCCAAATTCTAAGTAGCTAGATGGAGGCAAGTTAGTTAACTTGTTCAAATGAGTCGATTTCATTGACATTTCAATTGCACCTCCGGCAAAGTTGTACACGAAAAACTCTCTTTCGAAACCTAGAAATTGAAAGTTTTTTTTTTTTTTTTTTTTAGATACCATAATGTTGAATTTATTTTTATTATAAGATAAATTACTTAATTGTCAAATATAAACAAACAAAAAAAGTTATTTCCACTAAAAATTAGGGTTTATTAACCATTGTATTGTGAAGATATCAAACTATCAAAATTACAAACGGAAACCCTGATTTCACATGGTCTAAGGAAAAATTAATATTTGATTAAGAGAAAAACTTTCTTACAAACCAACACAATTTTTCGACGTGGTCACTCCACCATCTACAACAAGATTATGACCACTTACATATTTTGACTCATCACTAGCAAGATATAGGGCAGCCTCAGCAATATCTTTAGCTTGTAGAGTTGCTCCTTTTAGATTGGCTAGCCCACAAACAAATTCTTCCATTTTCTCCACTTCCTTCTCACATGGAATTCCGAAATTCATGCATTCGTCCTCTTCCTCGCTTGTTCTCCATGCATTCACAAGCATTGAAGTAGCAACACCAAATGGAGAAATGCAGTTAACCCTAATTCCATACCTACCAAGTTCACAAGCTGTGTTCTTTGTCAAACCAACAATGGCATGCTTCGATGCCGTGTAAGCGTGAGGTCCTAGTCCTCCCATAACTCCGGCTACACTAGCGGTGGAGATTATAGAGCCACCGCCTCTTGGAATCATCACACGTGCGGCATGCTTTATTCCAAGTGCCATCCCTCTAACGTTCACACGCATGACACAATCGAATTCATCTCCGTCGAAGTGAAGAATGCTCTTATGCTTACCCTGATTTCCGAGCACTCCAGCATTGTTGAAAAGTATGTCAAGACGTCCGTATCGAGAAATTGTGGCGTTCACTAAGTTCTTGACGTCTTCTTCCAAGCTAACATTGCAATGAACAAAGGTAACAGAAGGAGCTAATGTGTTGGCAAGAACTGTTCCGAGCGTGTCTTCAACATCGGCTATGACAACCCTGGCTCCGTGTCTGGCGAATAATCTGACAGTCGCTTCTCCAATGCCTCTTGCGCCCCCGGTTATAATTGCAACTTTTCCCTCCAGCCTGGAATATAGCAGCAAATTTACAACAGTCAGTACAACAGCCAGTAGGTTTTAGCTGGTGCTTCATGTTGATGTCGTTGCAGCCCATTTTTCAGGGAACTGGATCCGTGTGAGAAACTTTTTAAAAGTAAATTAATTAATCAGTTCCAATTTTCAAGACAGAAACGCCAATGTAACATCGATCAGTTCATATTATATGCATATGTTAACATATATTATGATCTTAAAATGGAAGACAACTCTCTAAAATATTGCTGATCATTTTCTGTGAAAGATTCAGCAGGAGAAAATTGAAATCAGCAATGAACTTATCAATTGCTATATTTGTTTGACTATGCATATATGATTTGTCTTGTACAAAACTTTTTCGTTTGATTGTATAAATATATGAAAATGAAAAATAAGAGTAGATAAATAATAGAGATGAAAATGAAAAATAAGAGTACATAAATAATAGAGAAAAAAGCTAGAAATGCCTTTTATAAGAAGGACAGAAATACCTTTTATAAGGAGGAGGATTGTCTTCCCAACCCCCCAAGACATGAATACCTTGAAGAGTAGGATTTGTCTCAGACATCACTTGAGCAGCCATGTTTGTTTTCTTAATCAAAAATATGAAGAGATAGAGAGAGAAGCACTAAACAAGAATTGCTTTTGGAAAGAAGAATGAGGGTATGTATTTTATAGGCAGAAGAGAAGAAACAAGTGTTTTTTTTCTTTTTTTTAAGTGGGCTTTCGTCAATGAGCTGTTCTCTATCTCTATCTCAAGGTAACTTCCCAAGAAATGTCCCTCACATTAAACCTCGCTTGTCCTTCAAGGCAAATCTAAATAAATACTTTCTCTTAAACCACTTGCTAGTCCAAACTAACCCTAAACCTATCTCCTCCGTAGTTTCAACTTTCAAGCAATCGTGGTATATATCTGTATTACAGTCAAACCTTTCGTATAATTATCAATTAATTAACGTTAATATCTAGGTAGCTGACTTGTGATGCTGACCAGTATATATTTGGATATATAATTTATTTTCAATATGACAGTAATTGGGCAACAGATTTTTCTTGTTCTTTCACCTTTTTTGTTAATTTAGGTTTTCACAACGAAATATTTTTCTGAAAAATATGTTTACTTATCTAATTAAATTATAATGTGTCTATTTAATTAGTGGGATATGCATGTCTGAAATAGGAACGGATTTTGCCATGCCACATAAATTTTCCTGCCTTAAATTCTCTGAATTTGTTGTTTTTCTTTGACTTCGAATTTAATATTTTCTAAAATTTTCATACATAACTTCTTTCACATCCAGACTATATATGCCTAGTCGATTACTTCTATAAGGTTACAAAATTTACACTACATTCATTAATTGTACTATTTGGATTGTATATATAACAAAATTGAAATAAATAATCGATAACATAACATGATAAATAACTAAATTAAATATCCAATAAGTTGAACAGAAATGCCAAGATATATGTGTGTGTATATATATATATATTTGCTGGCTAAACCCTGACACATACTTCATATTTCCATAATCTGAAAACAAAAGGTAGAAAATATTATTAGGAAACCAATACGGCAACCTGCACATGTATATGTATGTGGTGGATTTGGGTTTATCCAAAATGAATTAATTCATCATCGACAGTATATGGTTCAGATTTTGTTCAGACAGCAAGGCTCTATTTTTTTAATACTACATATTATAATGTACAATATACTAAAACAAGATCAGACGCTTATCAGAAGTGGGGTCTAGCTCATATTACTTTGTGTTATCATTTGTTATATTATTCTTTTCAATTAATTTGGTTAAAGATTAGACAGACTGGAAGTAGGTCCTTCAGGATTTAACCAAAGAATTGGTCAATTGCTTCTTTGTTTTTGTTTTTTGTTTTATAATCACGGAAGCTATTCTCAAGTGATCAAATCCAAGCTTAAATAATCTCAAATTTAGTTGGTATGAAGAGATAAAAGAAGATATCCTATTTGGACTACACCACATGATGATATAATTGATATGACACAAAACGAAATATATGTCAGATAATAAACAAAATTTATAGATCGACGCGGTTAATATTCATGCATATGGACATATATATCTAGTTGAAGTTACGTACTACATTAAATGACAAAAGTATGACACTTACCACATAAATATTTATAATATTAAGGTTTTAATTTTATTATTTATTATTAATTTAAGGATAGAATAAAAAGATGGTTTCTGTTGTGCCATCAGACACAACAAACTCAGCTACTCTTGTGATTTTTGTCAAAACCTTCAAAATTGCACAATTTAGAAAGATATACTTATTTATAATTAATAAACCTGAACCTTCATATTTTATAAAATACAAATTTATTTATCATTCATACTAACTCAAAGTAATCCTAAATGTAACATTTTCATCAAAATACTAGGTGTTTTACATATTTTTATTAACCAATAAAAAAAGAATATTTATCAAATACTTTATTAATTAATTCTCCATCTATTTGCAATTAGAAGTACATGTAATAAATTGCTACCTCTCCCTCCAAGTTTTGACCAGATCTGCCCAACTAGCTTGTTTCAACTTCAGCTTTCCACTGCAAAAATTTCAAAGTTTCTTAAAATTCCGTGTCAACTGCACATTATTATTATATCTTCCTTCATTTACAGTCAATCATTTCTTGTCTTTTTGTGTTTACGAATCCCTCCATTAGAATTTCATTTTATATAACCAATCAGAAGAAAGAAAGAAATTATCCTTCGTATCCACGAAGAATCTCATTTTCAGATTAATAATTCCTGTGTATTAATTTATTATATAAGTTGTTGTTATTAAGATAATAACGAAGATTATTATATAAGTTGTTGTTATTAAGATAATAACGAAGATTTATACTCTGTGTCAGCCAGTCATCCTGCGTGTTGCAATAAACAACGAGAAGAAAATCTGCATGGATCAATTATATAAAAGAAAAAACAGATTCCAATCTATTTATCTTGGATTTTGGCCTTGATTACGCTGTAAATTTGCCATTTAAAGAAACACTTGGAAAGAAATAATTGGTTAATTAACTACAGAATTAAATATCAGTAAGATGTTAAGCGAATGATACTTTGAGTTTGGTTCTTAATGGTTTTAAGAAATTGTAATTAAATTTTATAATATTTCAAGAAACTCTTTAACACTTCCTAATTTTTCTCACTCTAAAGGTCGAGCAAAGTTTCATTCACATTCATCTAACGGGTAATCAAGAAATTTCATAATATTAATAATTTCATAATTTGTTTAATTTGTGTCAGTCAAAACACTCTCTCAATAACTTTTACTTACATATTTTTAAAGTTAAAAAATATTTTCTTTTTTATTTAATTAAGAGAATTGATGACAGGAGACTAATGAAATTTTGGTCAGAAAAAATTAAATTGATGTTAACAAAACTAGTAAAGACTATAATGAGATAAACTATAAAACATTAGAGATTTTTGAAAACCGTGTCAAATTAGGTCATTATAGTATAATTTCATGAACATTAAAGACCAAATTGAAAATATTTTTTCCTTGAGGATTTAGCTATGGACCATTTTTGTTTTTTGTTAGTTGGGTTATTTAAGGTACATATTGTCTTTTATTTATGTATAAAAGTAACCATCAATTAATTAGGTGAAGTAGTGAGCATCAAATTTTGTAAAATCTCGAGATAATTATTGCTATTAATGATATGCTTATATATTATGCATTTGAAACCAATAACAACAATATCTTGGCTATGTCGTGATTCATGTGATATGTTAATTGTTAATTAAACTAGCCTAATGGCCTGATTTTTTGTTTTTTAATGTCCAAATTTTGGTTTGCTTATATTAATCATGATTCTCTCTCCGTATAACATGGGAATATGTGGGCTCATCCCGTTAGTGTGGGACTATTGAGTGAGCTTGATTTGGGACATTAGGATGTATATTATGCATATGGGTTTCTTATGAATTATACAAGTATTTTTTCTCTAATAAGAATTTTCTTGGGATCTATAATTTTACTTTTAAAATACAAAAATTATGATTGATTGTTATTACATAAAAATGTTAATATAATTAAATCTTAATCATACATTATCATCAATGAACATGAGATAATATATTTTTAAAAAACTTAAACGAGTCTAAATAAGAGAGAATATTAATTCATCCAATTAAAGGTAATATTATTTATATATATATATATTTTAACATTGTAAATAAAATTTGTGAAAAATAGGGTTAGATTAAATTATTCTTCTCTTTCTGGGGGACAAAGTAGAGGAATTAACCCCCTTTCTGTCAATAGAATTATTATTACATGGTAATGTATCCATGCACTAGTATAAAGTGAAAAAATGCAAATAGTCTTAGTATATTACATAAATTTATTTATTTCTTTGTAATTTTTTATATTAACTTTATTTTTTTTGTGATTTTAGGAAGACTAAAAATTTTAGGGGTTCGATATTATCTAAGAGAAATCAATGAATAATTATCAGGTGTCAAAATTAGCTAATATATCTTACCAACTGATCCGTCCTAGATGTGACAGACTCGTGGAAACCTTTTATTTGAGGATAAAAACAAATTTTTTTTTTTTATTTTTTATCTATGATGAGAAAATTAAAATGGGAATGTTTCTTCTTGCAAGTTACAGTCCCGCCCTCAAAGGGTGTGCTTCGATGATAGACGGACGTGCAAGATAATGCAGGGCAAACGCCAAAATTTGTATTTGATTTTCCTAAGTTGTAAACTTTGAAAGAGCTTAGGATAGTCGAGATTTTACGCGTTCATTTGGTATCGTTTGTCGTAAGATATCACAGAACGTTTTTTGATTTAGGTCTGAATTCTATCTCAATAACATTACTTTAGCATAATCGAGAGTCTCACTCTTCGTAATAAATCTCGAAACAAAAAAATTCTAAAATGTTGACTCACAGTTGGATTTCCTCATATCCATAAACAAAAAAAAAAATTACAATCCCAACTTTTATTTATTTATTATCAAATTACTTTGTCATGCTATCGAAGACAATCTCTCACTGTTATTATTGGGTTACTGGCCTAAGATTGAGTTAGTTTTTTTTATGTATTTCATTTTGTACTCACTTTATACAAAGAAAAAAATATATTATATATAAAATCATTTGATTTTATTTTTAAAAAAAGTAATTTTTTTATTAAAAAATACTTAATTTAACTTTTAATTTTTTATAAATTTATAATACTTTTACTTAATTATCCTTAGATATGAAATATTATTTATATTAATTTATTTTTTAATTTTTATACTAATTTAAATTTTTTACTTACTAATTATATTGCTAATATATATAATTAAAACTAAATTATTATTATTTTACACAATAATAGTTTTGAATAGAATACAAATTTTAATTAAAAGATAGAACTTGAAATATTTATATTAGGATCTTTTCAGAATTTAATAAATTGAACGGGGATATAATTGAAATAATTTATTATAAAAATTTAATAAATATCAAGCATATTCCAAAAAATTAAAAAAATAACTCCTTGCTTATATTAACTTTTATTTTTTTAGATAAAAATTATTTTTTAAAAGTTAAACCAAGTAATTTTAATTCAACTTTTAATTTATAAAATAAAATAATTTTTTTTAGGTGATCTCAAGCAAGTTTTATGGGCAATATCTCTTATATGTTTAAATTTTAAAATCCCTTTCAAGAGCTCTCAAATGGGGCTTTTGTTCGGGATAGCACATATGTAAACTCGATTCAAACTATTGTAAGGAAAAAGATTAAAAAATAATTTAATGCGATGACATTAACGTTACAATGAACCTATTATTATGCAGTGTTATCTTGTTAACTCATCGTACTAATTCTCTTCACAAGAGCTCAAGTCATTAAGATAGTTCTGCAAATATGCTTTATAAAGTTAGCAATCTTACAATAAAAAGATATTATAACAACATGAATTTATTTTGAATTTGGTAATTGTTATATATAATTGTCAAAAATACAGCTTAAGTTTATGCAGTGTTATCTTGTTAACTCATCGTACTAATTCTCTTCATGACAAGAGCTTAAGTCATTAAGATAATTCTGCAAATATGCTTTATAAAATTAGCAATCTTACAATAAAAAGATATTATGACAACATGAATTTATTTTGAATTTGGTAATTGTTATATATAATTGTCAAAAATACAGCCTAAGTTTATGGCACCTAAGTAAGACCAGAAGGAAACAATATACAGCTCAGATTACATCAACCATATGAATCAAACAAACTAAATTTCCCCGGAAAATGAAAATCCTTTTCAAAAACATTGGCTGACACAGATTATATGATTTCAGCTCAGATTTCAGTAACCACGTCCTTTCATTTACCTGTTTAAAGTATTAATGGTTCTATTCATGAATTTATTGAAATGGACGTATACCCAAAAGAAAATCATGAAAGCTCAACCTCTCGTGTGGATTGGCCGGGAGCTCACAAATCACTTGTTTCATTTTTTAGCATCTACCAGTAGGAATATGGTAAAATAATACTACACGTAACATGTTATACACGCTATTTATACATATAAATTAAATTTATATCAACTGGCATCACACGTTGCTACATTAAAGGCTGGCAACCGAAAAAATAATAGGCCTAACCAAACACATTAGACTAGCTGATTCGGGCCATGTCATAGTTATTAAACCGGCTGAACATATTAAAAATATATATATTATAAGTTATAATTCATTAATTCAACTTATTTTTATTTTAATTTTTTTGAGCTTTTATTTTTTAATTAGTAAATTATGCTATCTACGAGCCCATTCGCATTCACGTCTATGTCGTGCCTCGGCTCAATGAGGTTAAATTTTATGAATTATGATCAATATAATCTGAGCCCTAAAATAAATGGGCCGTTCTGGGTTCAGACCGTACAGAATTGGATTGGGCCAAGCCCAGCGCAGCCCAATTAACACCTGTAGTCATAGCTCATTTGTTACTGCATAAATGCAAGTACTGTACAAGAAAATCTGCCATTAATGAAAGAAGAAACCTCCGTCCACATTTAGCTCAAATTTTGATGAAACACAGCTACGCAGTTTTACGTTTTTGAACGCTTTCCATTTCACTTGAATTAGAAAGAAGACTATTATTCCACCGGGTACAACTGGAAAGAAAAGACATAAAAAATTATTTGTGTTACACTTGCTTGACTATCAATACTTGAAGTAAATTTTTTCATTTTCTTGGTCGAAAGCAATGCATTAAGAACCCAATGTTTCTAGGAAGCTCCGAAGTATAAGAATTTCACATGAACCTCTCTGATCCCAAATCAAGAAGCTTACGGAAGAACTGATGGGGATACAGGGGTGGTTGCTCTGATAGTGCCTGAGATATTACAACATAATTAAAATATGTCAGGAATTAAAAAGTTTTGCTGGTTTTCTCTCCATGAAAATGTGAATTAAAAACTGTCTTGTACATAGGAAGTGAAAACATAAGCCAAGTCAATTTGCACCGGACAGAAGAACAATCCAAATTAATGCAAAACTAAGAGAATTTGCAATCTGATTATTACCTGGTGTATCAAGACAGTGGAAGGAGTCATTCCAGGCACAGTATTCACCTCAATAATCAATACCTGAAAACAGTGACATTGAACCGAGTTTAAAGATTATCTATCAATTACAGATATAAGTGAATAGGTTAGTGATAAACCACATATTTAGCGTATAAGTTTGCTGATAATATTTTTCCATTGAATCAAGCCCGTGCAGAGGGGAAATTTTGGAGGGTACTTTCCCTAGAATTGACATAGGGTCCATTTGGAATTTTGTGATGTGGTAGCTTTTGTGCCCTAGCTCTTGTGGGACGAAAGCTCTAATGCAAATATCGATATACAAATGTGTAAGCTCTACTAAAAGTTGGCATTACCAAATATTTTTATAGCTTTGCATTAGTGTAATATCAAAAAGAGTCAGGTTGTGGGCCGTTGTAAAGGCAGAGCAATCATTAAATTACGTTTACAAAATCCAAAATGAAAATAAAGCAAAAACTTAAATCTAACTCTTTTATTTTATTCAGCAGAAGACAAATGAATATGCATGCTTGAATCATAAAATCGACATACCTCTCCAGTATCCACATTGACAAATGCATCAATTCGTGAAAATCCTTCTAGTTGCAGATTGTTTGCAGTTAGTTCGATATGTCTTTTACATTTCTTGAGGGCCTCAATACTGTTTCAAAAAGAAAAAGAAAAAAAAAATATTTACCCAAATAAATGATCCAAGCTTTAAGAAACCTCAACTAAGGGCCAAATAATAGAAATCTATTTTTGATAATCTAAACGGAACCTTACAGTTGCATAACTTTCCAACCAGCACTAGTCACTAAAACAGAGTATGGCAGAAAAATGCTGTCTCACAGCAGTGAAATATTGCATAGATGAAAAGCAGATAACTATGGTTAATTTCGATTTTCAAAAAGTGAGGGTTCTTAACTAACCTCATAATTGACGCTGGAGGTGGAGTGAGATTGATGCCAGTTCCACCTGTCAAGCAATATCCACATCAATACACCAGAAATGCCATTTTATAACAAATGTACAGGCCCTTCCTTTTCCCTTCCACTTTTAAAAAGACAAGTCAAAAGCATGATACAAGACATCTTATAACAATGTCCTCATTGTTTTTGATCAGTTTTGTTCAGATAGCGCATGATCTTTTGTATTAATAGTTCACTCAATCATTGAATTATTGCTTTATTGCTGACTCTAATTTGTTTCAGTTACATGTAGTTTGAGGACAAAAAATTTCCAAATAAACTCTCTGGGAATCATTGTATCAATGAAAGAAGTGAGTGACGATGCACCTTGAAATTTCTCCTCAAGTGATAAGATGTCACCAGTTTCTTTGACAGTAACACTAGGCATCAATGAATGCATTGATCCCTGTTTTCCTATAACACCAACTGTAATTTCCACCCATCGACTGTTTCCTTTCCATCCGAGGCGATCTGCATTTTTGTTTGTGGATTTGGATGAAACAACAATTTCATCGGTCTCAATAAAAGATTCAAATATCAGGAGCTTTGGAGGAGGGTTTGGCATCTCGATCATTCCATGGGCCTGGATGGGATTCAAAAGATAATGTGTTATTACAAACACAAAATTCAAGTGAGAGAAATTTTCATTCATTTGAAAGCAAAAACAACATACGCTGACCAATTGAAAACATTTTCTGAAAGAGAGAAATTAGATGCATGAACCTGTTACACTCTTAAATGTGCCTATGTATCCTTATAAATTTCTACTTCACATCCTTGGCAGAATTTGCAACAATTTCTTACCTAAATGATATGTTTCTTTACCACTTTTTCAATTGGCATTTGCAAGTTTTGATTTTACAACACAGGTTATACAACATAAAACATAACTCAAAAGTAATAATCATATCACCTCTTTATCCATGCCAAAAGAATATTGTAAAAGATATTTGCATTAACTATTCTAGAATTAGATACAATGAAAGAAATATATCCAGGCTTTTATACCCTTGAAAAACTATTAGGAGATATCTGCAGAAGGCACTTCTCCAATGCTTTCACATACACAGCAAGGTCCTCCGCACAGCTGCACCAAAAAATGAATAAGTGCAATACGAAACAAGAGTGATTCAGAAACAGAGTAGGACCATGGATGCATATTAAATGACCTGGAATATTCAATTAACATTCCAATAATTCTAAACACAGAGAGGTCAGCTAAAGCAGTAACCTACCATAGTCTTGCAACACCAGTTGAGCACCCATCCCTTGCAGGTTTAACACATAATGTTTTGCACTGAAGCTTAGAGGTTAAATCATGCCAAATGTTAAGTATGGGCATATTTAGTAGATCCTCCTTCCTTCGAACTTCTTTATTTATGGTAAGGACTCCCAAATCCACAAGCTGTTAATATCCAGAGATTATAATGTTTTAGAAAGAGCAAACTGTCCAAGCTTAAATACTATTATCACAATCTTTCCTATAAACTTAAGCACACGGGTATTAATGGTCACTCATTAAAAATGATAATTTAAGCTCTCAAGAAAACGTTAAGGTCAATGTTTATCTAGGGGAACATCTTATGCAAACATACATGATCAAGTGCCAGCGATGTTGCAACTTTGTCCATACAAGTTCTAGAAGCCAACACTCCAGGACCTTCAATTCAAATAAGAAGAGAGAGAATGAGTAATTTCATACAAGGAAAACTAATTATTGTACCAACTGTCAGTGAGAATAAACCTGTATAAGGAACTCCTTCAGCCTCCAGCAAAGACTGAAGTGTACCATCTTCACCAATGCCTCCATGAACTGTGGATAACATTAGACAAACCTTATTCCGGTCAGAGATAAAAAGGCAAGCTTTGATTGTTCAAACCATCAGTTATTATAGGCTTAAAATATTCCGCTAGATCTATCTTGTGTAGAACACAACATAAACTAGACTACATTCACTTCTAACAAATAAAAAGGCTATAATATTCTAGCTAGTAAAGGCTCATAAAACTTGGGATCTAATCCTGCCTCATAGTTAAGGGAGTGGAAGGCCTAACTGCCTTTGTAGCCCAATCACCAGAGGAAAAGGAAAGAAATAAAAACACAGATGGGATGTAGAACCTGCAATAAAAACTGTTGCCTGAAATTCCTTGGCAAGCTTGATCCACTCCTTCATTGAATATCTCACAGGCAGTTCATCCGCTATATCAAAACCAGTAAACCAACTGTGTTCCTTCAAACCTTCAATGAGATCATTCATTACTTGTTTCCTTAAGTGAGATGTAAATGCAGCCCGATTTGGCTCAATTGCCTCTATGCACGCAGCAAGAACTTCTTCTGTTGTGTGTCTCAGCACTAGAGAGTAACTGCAATGTTCCAAGAGAACGAACAAGCCTTGTGTTGGATCCACAAAATATAGAAGTCTAAAAGAGAGAAAACCCAACAGTTTGTAAAAGATGTACAGTTGACTAGTTTGTGAGTGAGCATGGAAAGGATATATGTTTACCCATCCTAATGAAAAATCATACATATATATGTCTATAACAAGGTGACATAAAATTAACCATATCAAAAGGCTAGTTATAAAATCTATACTTACGGTAGAGACCAAACTGCTCTGAAGCCTACATCAGAATCTTTTTTATTGGAATCTGCAACAGGCGAATAATAAACTGAAGGCGCAAGCAGACAAGGAGTTACTTCAATCTGTAGATACCAAAATCAAAGACAATCATGCCTGTAATACACTTTGATTAGAATTAAAACTTTCATAAACTGCAATGATGCAAACTTCGATGGAAAGTGATAAGATGGGAAACCTCTGGAAAATGCTATTCTATGACAAAGGTTGGCTTATTAATAGATTATCTTGATTTCTTATTCAAATTGAGAGTCCAGAAAACAGTACAGAAGTAACAAAGTTTTATAGTTAAGATTGTCTGAACTTACATCACCAAATGCTTGCAAATTGAGCCACACATTTGTTCCACTCATAAGGGATACTTGCCTCTCTGAAGTGTCTCCCCCAAATATGACGAAAACCTTATGAATACCTTCAGGTTTGCCGAGTTGTTCATTAAGTTTTGAAGCATCCGATCTTCCAGGCAAATGACCTGATGCACTGTTATATGATGCAAGATTGGGAAACCTCAAGCAAGCACGACGAATAATGGTTCGAAGAATGTTTGAATGAGAAAATCCCACCTGAACATGGGAACAATTGTTTCTGAAGGAAAGAGGTGACTGTAAAAGGATGAATGATGATAAAAAACTTAAAAAGACGATGCAACATATTGCAAATGAAAGTAAATGGTGGGCAAAAATTAGCTCAGGAAAAGCATGTGTAACAAGTATTAAAAGAACCTAAAGATTATCCTTCCTCCCCACTTCACACAATATGATCTTCAAAACCAATGAAATGCACACAAATGACTAACTGCATTTAACTTAGCAAGTTCCAAACATCACATATTAGATCTATATGGTTCAAATAACATCATGAAAAACAGATTAATGAGATTATTGTGGCTTTGTTTCAGAGGCCACCTGTTATACCACTTCATTCACGAAACATGCAGCTTAACATTGGCAAGTGGAAGTTGCTAAAGAACCATCTGTACTGCACTAGGTATAGTTCAGATGCATATACTATCTAGCTTATGCTAACATCTAGACTCATGTTCTACTCTTATTGCAGAACAAGAGTTATATTCTCACTCATACAATATATAATAAAAAACTCTGCTACAAGCATGAACAGCATACAGATATTCAATCTCCAAAATTACCTTCGATGCTTGCTGAAACAAGAAGCTGGTCTGTTCCATCCCACTAATCTGATAACACAATAAACATTAACTTGAGAAATTGAAGAAGCATAATGCCAGCAATCAGGAGAATGAAAAACCCAGAGATTTGTCTTACCAGGTTAATGTCAGTAAAAATAATTGTTCCCAATTCAGTTCTTCCATATTTGTTTTCTGAAGATGAAATTAAAGATGTAGAAGAAGGCAAAAACCAACCATCAATCCGAGCAAAATCACGTAGGCCAAGCCGTTGGAATAACAGAGATGCACCTTGTCGAATGTTATTAATTACATCAATAGGAAAACGAGGTGGAGTATGATAAATAACCTGTGAAGTGACGGTAAATTTCTCGGAGTCAGAAAGTAGTATCAGATTATAAAGACTATTTTAGAAAATAGTATTTATTTTATTTTAATGATTTATTATGTTTTTATTTTGAATAAAGCAGATTCTATAATTATAGGGATCTCCATTAATTTAGGAATTTTAATTATGATGGTATAGTTTCCATATAAATTGTCTTGTATGCTAATATTTTTTTTAATCAATGAGAATTTTCTCTTCTCACGACATGGTATTAGAGTTTTAAGGTCTTTCTAGGTTTCTTAGGTTTTCTTAGTTTTTTTGGCCTTCATTGCCAAATCCCTTGTAAAGTTTTAGTTGACCTTCATAGCCAACCTCTTATCTCGCCCTAACTGCCTGACTTCATTATTGAATTGCCACAGTTCAAGATGTTAGAAACAAGGGATACTACTACCACAGCTCAATTGAAAGAGGTGACCAGACTCCAACAAGCATGAGTATTGCGAAATATTCAGGCCTCTTACAAGTTAAATGGAAAAAATTACGTCAAGTGGTCTCAACTTAGTCGTGCAATATTAAAGGGAAAAGAGAAGATTAGCCATCTCAAGGAAATAGGTCCTAAACCAGGGGAACTTAAATTTGAAACATGGGATGAGGAAGACTCCATGTTTATGGCGTGACTATGGAATTCCATGTCTCCAAAAATAATTAACACTTGAATGTTTTTGGCTACTGCAAAGGACAAATGGGATACGATTTAGCAAACATAGTTCAAAACCAAAGATACTGTTCACGTGTACAAAGTCAAGGTTAAAAATACGACTACAAAACAATGGAATAAGACAGTTATTAAATATGCAAATCAACTAAAATTCTTGTGGCAAGAATTGGATCACTATCGTGTGATAAAAACAAAATGTTCAGATGATGCAATAGTTCTAAAGGACTTTATTGAACAAGACAGGACTTATGATTTTTTTTTTGAACTTTATCCAAAATTTGATCAAGTAAGAATACAAATTTTTGGAGAGCTAGAGGTTCCAAGTTTTAACGAAATTATGACTATAATTCAAAGTGAAAAAAGTATAAGAGGGTTGATGCTTGGACCATAACAACTAATAGTTTAGCTATGGTAGTTAGTAAGAGTAAACCAGTCACAAACGTTGAGAAAGGAACTACAGTTGACGAAGGAAAAAGTTGTCATCTAAAGAATCAAAATCGGGATGGATTATGGTACACTCACTGTAAAAAGTCTCGCCACACCAGTGAAAATTGGAAGCTTCATGGAAAGCCCCTAAATCAAGAATGGGTAAAAAAAGATGTCAATCACTGAACAATGTCAGGTCCATTTGCTGCAGGTTCACAAAGTGAAGGAAAATCACAGAAGCTGAGTGGTTTCAACAAAGATAAGATCGAGAGGGTGAGATCACTTATCAATAGCCTTGCAAAAAATAAAGGATCATTAGGTACTTGTTCTTTGGCATATTCAGGTGAATTTCCATCTTTTATTAGATTAAATGTCTCTGATAAAACTTTTACAAACTCTTGGGTTATAGACTTAGGAGTAACTGACTATATGACCAAATTATCAAATATTTTTTCAACTTATACCCCATGTCCAAGTAATAGGAAAATAGCCACAACTGAAGGATTTTTGACCACTCTAACAAGTTTGAGGAATGTTAAAATAAGTCTACAAGTGACTTTGAAAAATATTCTTCATTTTCCTAAATTGTTCACAAACCTAGTTTTATACAAAAACTTGCTCAAGATTTATGTTGATAAGTGATTTTTGATAGTAATAATTATATATTTCAGGACAAAGGTCTGGGGAGGATGATTGGACATGTTAAAGAAAGTGATGGCCTCTATTATCTTCAAGTACTAAGTCAATTGAACACGACTAAGGGCAGATTTTCCTCTTCTTTCGTATCAGAGTTTGTTTTATCTAATAAAGAAAAAATTTTACTTCATCATTGCCGACTTGGACATTTATCGTTTAGGATCATTAAAATTATGTTTTCCTCTTTATTTAAGGGTTTATACTTTGAAACATTTTATTGTGAGGTATGTGAACTTGCCAAACACAAGCATATATCTTTTCTAATTAGTAATAAAAGAAATCTTGTTCCTTTCTATCTCATCCATAGTGATATTTGGGGTCTATCTATTGTTTCTATTGTTTCTGGTGTATCTGAGGTAAGATGGTTTATTTCTTTTGTTGATGATTGTATATAGGGTTACATGGATTTTTCTGCTTAAATACAAATACGATGTTAGTACAATGTTCCCAAATTTTTGTTTCATGACAAAAAATCAATTTGGAGTTAACATTAAAAAAATTAGGTCAGATAATGAGAAGGATTATTTCAATCAAAACCTTAATCCATATTTCTAAACAGAAAGAACAGTGCATGAGTCATCTTATGTTAATACCTCACAACAAAACGAGGTAACAGAAAGGAAGAATGGTCACCTTCTTGAAAAAGCTAGAATCTTATTATTTCAAAACAATGTGTCTAAGGCCTTTTAAGGGGAAGCAATTTTTACAGCCCCTAATGATGCGGAAATCCCACAAAGATATATAATCTGGAAACCCCAAACCCACAATTGATAGGGAACAAGAAAAGACGGAGACCTCCTAACCTATTGAACCCCCAAATGACTAAAGCAAATGGAAACGCAAATAATTGGTTGTTTACAAAATCAAGAGAAGAAATTCATAAGGATGTAAATACCTTGATGAGGTTCAATTCTTGATGCAATAGAGATTCAAGTCAAGCTTTGAACAAAGAGTATAAAACTCTAAAACAAGTTTTTCATTCATTAAAAATCTGCCATACATGTTTTTGGCTAGGATATTTATACTCCCACAAGTGTGAATAACCTAGATAATTAGGTTAGACCTTAAACTTGGGTCTCCTAACAAAATAAGCAAACCCATAATTAAAATATCTAGAAACAGCCCAATAAGTTATTTAAAAAAAAGAAAGGTCTTTAGAGAAAATAAAGCGATAAGTTAAAACTTATTACATTAAAAACATCAAAATAAATTAAAAACAAGCTCAAATGCAAATTATAGGTAGTGGTGTCCAAAAACTAATCTATTAATTTGAAATACTGAATTAAACATAAGTTGGACCCATCTTGCAAATTTAGCCTAATTTGATTAGGTGAAGCTCCATTGGCCTTCGTTGCATCATGAGCTACCATCCTGTCTAACATTCTGCCCATGTAAGTTTGAAGTGATTCCTTAAACTTTTTGGCTTTCAAACTTATAATTGGTCCTTGAGGTAATGTTAGCTCATCCGCTACTCCTCTCCTCTTGCCGTCCATACCATCCATACTTGTGCTCACATCAACTAATTTGATAAATCGTTTGCTTTCGAGAGTTTTGGGTTTTAAGAGTCCTATGGACATACTTTGCATATTTTATCCTAACGTAAAGACTACAAACGATCTTATCTCTAGGATATTTAGGTGTGTGTCATTTGTCCATGTTTATAGTCAAAATAGGGGAAAATTAGTTCCAAGGGCTCTAAAATGTGTCTTTTTGTGAGCTATTTTTTAAATCAAAAAGAGTATAAGTGTTACCATCCCCTTTAAAGAAGTTTTATGTCTCCATGAATGCCACATTCAATGAAAAGGAATCTTATTTTACTAATCCTTATCTTCAGGGAGAGAGTTCAACTAGAGAAGATAAAGAAGACTTTTTGATGTTCCTATCATCAATTCCTATGTCTAAAACATTAGATTCTTTACCCACACCTTCGAGTTCATCCTATCTCAAGCCTGTGCCTTTTACCTGAAACAAGTTCTTCTAAACTTTTACCTGAATCTACACCCACATTTGAACCTAAGTCTGATTCTACTCCTTGTAATGTGAAATTTAATAAGGTGTACACGAGAAGGAAGAAGATTGTACCCAAACCTATTGAGGTCCAAGAGTCTAACTCAGATTCTTTGAATGAGGTAACAATTTCTAACTATTCATTGCAAGATGAAAGTGAATCTCATGTTGATAATGATGATCAAGACTTGGACCTTCCGGTTGCTATTAGGAAAGGAACTCAAAAATGTATAAAACAGCCATTATACCCTCAAACAAATTTTTTGTCATTTAATAATTTTTCCCTATCTCATAGAGCTTTCCTTGTAAGCCCGGATATTATCACCATTCCTACCACTTTATCTGAGGCTTTGTCTAATGAAAAATAGAAACAACTTACGAATGTGGAGATGGAAGCATTTGAAAAGAATAAAACTTAGGAGTTGGTGAAGTTATCAGGCGGGAAAGAAAATAGTGGACTATAAGTGGGTGTTTACGGTGAAGTATAAAGCATATGGGTTAATTGAGAGATATAAGGCACGATTGGTAACCAAGAGGTATACCCAAACCTATGGAATTGATTATTTAAAGACCTTTACTCCTGTTACAAAGATGAACATAGTTAGAGTACTATTATCACTTACAGCTAATTATGTTTGGGAGTTGCAGTAATTTGATGTCAAGAATGCATTCTTACATGGAAAATTAGAGGAAAAAAATTTATATGAAGGTTCCACCAGGATATGGGAAGAACTTAGCTATTTATACTATGTGTAAGTTAAAAAAGGCGTTGTATGGGCTTAAACAATCACCATAGTATGGCTTGGGAGATTTACAAAAGTGATGTTGGCTATGGGATACAAACAAAGCTAAAGGGATCTCACATTGTTCATTAAATACTAAGGGGAGTTACAGCTCTTTTGTTTTATGTTGACAACATAATGTGACAGGAGATGATGTTAAGGAGAAACAAATCTTGAGTCAATTTTTGGCTAAGGAGTTTGAGATTAAAGTATTGGGGAGATTGAAGTATTTTCTTAGGATTAAGGTTGCTTACTCTAGGCAAAGAATTTTTATCTCTTAACAAAAGTATGTCATAGATCTTCTCAAGGAAACTGATATGATTACCTGTAAACCAACAAGTACTTCCATGAATCTTAATCTTAACCTTGAGAAAGTAGAAAAGGATGCTGTAGTAGACAGAGAAATGTATCAACGCCTTGTAGGAAGACTCATTTATTTGTCTCACACCCGACTGGATATAACATATCCCTTTAAGTATGATAAGTCAATTTATACACAATCTGAAGGAAGTCCATTTACAAGCAGCTCATAGAGTCCTATAGTATCTCAAAGCGACACGAAGGAAAGGTATCTTGCTTTTTCGGTAGACAGAAGACCAATATCAAGATATTGCATCTTTTTTGGTAGGAATCTTGTAACGTGGTGAAGTAAAAAACAAAGTGTGGTAGCTCGGTCAGGTGCAGAAGCTGAATTCAGAACAATGGCTCAAAGGGTGTGTGAATTATTTTGGTTAAAGATTATTCTTGACGGTTTGAAGATTAAGTGGGATAGTCTTATGAGACTTTATTGCGATAATAAATCTGCAATCAACATAGCTCATAATCCACTACAACATGAGCAGACGAAGCACATTGAAGTTGACAGATACTTTATCCAAGAGAAGCTCAAAAGTTGACTGATTTGTACTCTTACGTGTCTACAAATGGTCAATTTGCTGATATTCTTACCAAATGATTTAGTGGTTCTGTTTTCCAAACTATTGTATCCAAATTGGGAATGTAGAATACCTATTCACCAGCTTGAGAAGGAGTGTTGGGTTATAGAGGTTATTTTAGAAAATAGCATTTATTTTATTTTAATGATTTATTTCGTTTTTATTTTAAATAAGTGAGATCCTATAATTATAAGGGATCTCCACTAATTTAGAAATTTTAATTATAGGATTGGTGGTATAGTCTCTACATAAATTATCGTGTACATTAATATTTTTTTTAATCAATGAGAATTTTCTCTTCTAGAATGGTGGAATAAACTAAGATATTTTGCATATCATTCAAAGAAACCCAAAAAATATATGACTGCTATAAAACTTCTAGAAAATGCTTAGATTAAATGCTGCTATACCTGCTGTGTCGGAAGATATTTCCTCCGGTAATTAAAAATTGCATCCTTTTCCCTTGCATCAACACTACCATTAAATTGAAGCTCCACCTGGCCATTGATGCAATTACATTAATTCCTAATCATTCATTAAGCTAAGATAAATAACCATCCTTCATCTAAAGTTTGGTAAATGATTTAACTATAATAATAGTTATGAAAATAGTTTGCTATTTCTTCTCTCACAAATTTAACTGATTCATCAACATCCACAGTCCCTAATCTTAAACTTCAAAATTTAGATTGTTAAACATCTATCAGATTTCATCAAAATCATTTCCAAAGATTCCAGCTTTTAAGACAACAAAAATAACAGCAAAAGCCATCATATTATTGAAAACCACTGCAAGCAAAAAGCACCTCGGTCGGAAGTAACACAACAGGATGGCAGTCAAATCCGAACCCTACATCAAGGACAATGGCTGTAAACTCGGTTCCTCCCTCAAGAAAAAGTTCAACCAAGACTCTGTCATCAATCCCCTATAGAAAACAAAAAGAACACATTATTAATAAGACAAAATCAATACAACCTTAATGTACTAGTTACAAATTTTCTGGAAACTCTTTTGCATCCCGACGCCAAAATTAATCGAGTCTGCGACTTTTGCACCAGATATTGATAAAAGTTGAATTCAATTTTGTACCTTTTATCCCTTAAATTAGCTAAATCTCACAATTTTTCCTTACAAAACTTCTGGTATGTTTATTTTACAAACAAATAGTGTGAAAATTAAATTAGAGTGATTTAGGCATGTGATTTTGGCATATTAGCAGTGAATTTCTAAACCATGAAGGACTGATCCTATCAGGTGCTGGGAAACCTGCAATACCTCTAACATAATTTGCTCAGCCTTTGTAAGGGAATCAGTGACACCATATGCAACTACAACACCAATGCTTGATCCTGCTCTTGTTGGCTTTACCTGAAAAAGAAATATAAGGATCAGTTTTGAGATCTGCAAGAAAATCATCTCATTATGGGGGTGTTTAAAACAATCTAAACAAAAAAACTAGGAAACGTGCCTTACCACAACTTTCCCAGAGATAGGATCCAACTTGTTTCCAATAAACCAGTTTAATAACTCAGATTCATTGGCACCACTTCCCTAAATGTCATGTCCATTGTCGGAAGAGATAATGTAAGCATATTTTTTTAAATCCAAAAGGAAAAGGAACGAGTAATCAGACACAGCTATGACTGCTTCGGCAAATATCACAAAGTAAACATTGTGAAAGTGCATGTAAGTTTCCTCTCAATAAGCTAAAGGGATGGCCTCCTCAATTCTTGATATTAATTATACACAATTCTGCAGCCAGTAAAATTTTACAATCTAAATACAGTTAAAAAGAAAAAGGGCAAAAGAAAACACATAGCAGTCAAAATGGAATCAATTGAAAAATATGTGAAATAAGCAAGATGGACAGACATTTTTTATCGATCAATGTTATCAATTAGCAACAAAAAACTCTTTTGGCATCCACCAGCAACACTTACGGATACATACTAATGGATATACTTGCACACAAGAAAAACTATAAAAAAAACGATGAATGAAAAACAATTATTTTACAATATCCAGTCAATGGATACCTGCACCAAGAAACTTGGCACTGTTGTGAATCCTTGCTTGCTGAGCTCCAAAGACGCATCATACTACCAATAATCAAAGGGACTGTATGTTAGCGTCATCTTTCAAGGCATTGATAAAGAGGTTCTTCCTGTGTACTAACCTAAAGTGAAATATTTCCAAGTTTAAAGGGTACCATGATCTGATGTTGTCAAAAATATATATGTGGAAGTTTACTAGAATGTATTCATATTCAATACCCTACGTCAACCGATCATGCTGACATTTGAATTGGCTATCTCATTGTCTATTCAAGAAAGCCAACAAGTACATGATCCACTACATATGATTTACATGAACCCGTGACCAAATTCTATGGCCTGAACATAAAGATGCCTCGTCAAATCTATTACAGAACTAAAGCAAAGTTAAAATGATAAAGAAAAACTTAGTTTACCTTGTCAAATGCTTGACAGCACTCCCTCGAGCCTGTTCCAACAAATGGAACATTATATTTTTCCAACAGTTCCTGTAAAATCCATCAAATTTAGAAATGGTATCTAACATTCAGAGCCTTTAATAAAATATCCAGCTATACTTGTTCACACTTCTATGAAAGGTTATAACATAGTATACCTGAATGCCACCATCTTCACCAAAACGACCGTGTATAGCGGGGAATACAATGTCCACATTTGCAGCAAGGTGTTCGGCAAATTCAGATAGCGACCTGAAACCTTGCGCAAGGCTGTACAAACAGAGAATCAGCTAATCTTTGCATAATCACTTCTCAATTAACCATATAAAGGTAATTACCCAATTTACTACAGAATTAGCTTACCTTTCAAGTTTAAAATCAAAATCTGCAGGAGTATTTGAGTATACCTATAATGAAACATAGAATTGACGTATTTACTAATATTTGAATTAAGTAACAATGTGAAGCTCAATTAAGATCAAGAACCACCATTCAGAAGTTTCTTAAATTACTGAACAAACCTGAGCAGAGGAAATCGCATAGGCATTGAGATCACAGTCAATATAATAGCAACTCACGTGCAAATCATCTCCCTAACAACAAAACATCCATTATTTGATCGTTAATAACATATATCAATATTAATAATATTATATCAATTAAATAAATTATATATAAAAATATGTTAATTTGTGTATACCTGTATATGATCAAGAACTGATCTAGCAGAGTTGAGAGAAATTCCACGCTCAGCAGATGGACCTCCACACACGAGACCGACTCTCAAAATCCTACTACGCTCTTCCTTCTCCATAGGTCGACCTTCCGCCGCCGGCGCCGCCTCCGAGCTAGCGCGGGTAACTCCAACTCCTAAACCTGTGGTTTTCGAAGTGTAACAAGCACTCTTCAACTTCTGATTCAGCCTCGAAAATACTTTCCGAGAGTGGAAAATCAGTTCGGTAGCAGCGTTTTTCTCGCTGCGAAGTAAGGAGAGGTTTGAACTGCACGCGAGCGAATTCATCCGATGATGAACTGAATAATCGGCGGTGACAATTTATAACGTGCACAACTGTGAAGATGGAAAAGAGTGGAGAGTAAGTGAGCATGGCAGTGGACTTTGTTTTTTTTAATAAAATAATTTGCTTTAAAAATTGATTTCAGGCGGCACATTAACACCATCCATCGTTAACCGTTGGCAGTGTCGTTTCATGGATGGATTTATTTGATTATTTGAAAGTAGAGTGATGACATCGGAGTGCCTAATCGTTTTATTTATATCACTAGCCTTATATTCCTATTAAAATAATTTAAATACACATTTATTGTTTTACTAATATTTTAATTTTTTTTAATATATACAGATAAAACTCTTATACCCGGCTATCATCGATGCGTCCAATCAAAGATGAAATTGATGCACTTTTTGGGGACAGTACCTCACGAATCATCTGGCAATCGTCCTAAATCACAGGATGCATATACATGGACCATATACGATGGTATTAAATACAGGATAAAAACCTTGGCCTGACTCTGATGTACCCCTGAAGACGGGACCTCACAGATTACCTGACAACCATCTTAAATTACAGGTACGTGCACAAGAACCACACACAATGACACTAAGTATAGGATAAAATCCCTGACTTGATTCTCTTGACAAAGTACTGTGGTAGCAAGTGCAGAATAAAACTCCTGGTCTGACTCCGACGCATCCCTAAGGACAGAACTTCACGGATCACCTGGTAGCCGTCCTAAATCACATGATGCGTGTACAAGGATCACACATGATGGTAACAAGTACAGGATAAAATCCTTAACCTGACTCTCTTGATAAGGTATATATACAGGGCTACATATGATGGTATAAAGTGTAGGATAAAATTTCTGGCCTGACTCCCTTGACGCTTCAAACGATAGAATCCTGAGATAAAATTGATCTGAAACCTTGAAATCCACGAGGCCAACTACCAAACTACTCTTGGGGGTTCAATATTTCAACATACACATATTATAATAAGAAGTTTATTGAAAATTAAATTTATGAATTTTTTTTTATTTATGTGAAAAATTTTCATATATTTAATTAAATATAAACTATCATTATATTCAAAAAAGTATATCAGAAAAACTAACGGTTCAATATTCTAAACACTTTACTAAAAAATTATGATAATTTAAATTTAGAATAGATATTAAATAACTGTGATATTAAATCTTTACCATTAAATTATATATCCGAAAAGTTTAAATTTGTGAAATATATTATACAAACTAGGAGTTTAGGTATTAAATAAATTTATATCTTATCATAATTAAAATATTAAAATTTTAAATTCATAACACTCTGGTACAATAATAATGCCCTCAAAAAAAAAAATTAAATAAATAATTTCTATTTTAAAAAAAAATTACTTTCCAAATAAAAGGGGTGACGAGTAGTTGCACTAATTTGCTATTAAGTGTTTATGATAATTCAGGGATTCAGATGTTAATAACCCATTTGAGATTATACAGTGTTGCGGATATTTGATTCTTTTTAATAGTAATGATGATTAAGATTATCAGATTAGGTACTCCGGCATGGAATAGATGACAAAATTCATTTCCATTCGTCTATTGTCTCATTCACTAACAGGACTCAGGAGGTGGGGCGTATTTACTATTTCTCTCCAATTTTTTAAGAGTATTTTGATAAGAATTCTTTATAGAAACACTCCAAATTTATGTGCCAAGTTATTATATCATTTCATCTATATATTTGGTGTATAATTAAAATATTAGTCCACTTTCAGGAAAAAATTAAAATATTAGTAATGACTGTGGTTGCAGGCTAATGTTTGATGCTGTTGGAGTAGATTTCTTTTGTTCTACCTACCAAACATGAGATGGACTGCTCATGCCTTCTACTCGTGTATCCAAGCAGATTACCTTAGAAATTGGAAGTGTGTTTTGTCCCGATTAGGTCCTAAAACATTATAACTTAACATCAATGAGTCATTCATTATGCATAAATGATAAAATAAAATGCATAGCGAAAACCAAAGCTCATACTTGGAACCCTTTTATGAGATACTAATTTTGACTAATGCAACAATCTCCTTTATTGGCTATTCTGGTTTAATTCAAAAGATTACTTTTACCAACATATATGTGTTAGGACTACAACAATCACAATCACACAATTTATTAACAGAAATAAACTAAAATCGATAATATAATAAATCAAATGAAAAACAGAATCAATAGACAGTAATAAAAATAAAACTTTCTTACAAATCAAATGATAGAAACTTGCACGGGTGTAATATCCTAAGACAATATTTCTCCCCTTCTCGGATTGCTTGAAGGACCATGGAGTTTGTCTCCCAGGATACAACTATCAAATCCTTTAAATTGAAGCAACAACAATTTAAAGGTCAAGCAAAGTGCAGATACGTTTCTTCTTTCAACAGAGTGTTTTTTTTTTTCCTTAGCAAATGA
>JAVXUL010140525.1:0-14907 GCA_035590515.1 Trichilia minutiflora
GAAGTGTTATTCCTCATCCCATTCAATAGCAGTTATTGTCCCCGGATTCTTTTCTTTCAATACATAACAATAAAGTGAAAGTGCCCTATATGACAAAGTGAGATCTCCAGACACAAGTCTTAATGCTTCTTCCTTGCTATGCCATGTCTTTGAATACGATAAGTGCACTCCAAATTCTCTTTGAATATCATCGCGGATATTTCTGAGTGTGTAAATCCTATTGGCATCTGTGAATTTATCTTTGATCAGCTGTCCAATTAAGCATGTGCTTGCTTGACGATGACTTTCTTCCAACTACTCTGTCTGACAGCTATGCACTGTGTCCATTCCAATTATGTGAAAGTGTTCACTATTCTTAGTCTTAGTTACACGGATTCGCCATTTGCAACCATTGCCTCTGTATTTTGCCTCAAATCAATCACTTGATGACTTATACACCTTTAACTCAAAGTGATTTCTTAATGCCATCAATGCTAATTTTTTACGGAGTTCATGTTTGGTCCTATAAATCTAACCAATACACGCTTCACCAAATCTTGTACTCAATGAGCCTTCACTTGACATGGTTATAATTGGTGGAATGGGAGGCAAATACCTTATAAACTGACTTGACGATGATAATGATGGAGTTATTTCACTGACTCTACAAGCATGACTTCCATCAATATTTTGTCGTTCATCCAGATGCTCAGAACTAGAACAATTACCCCCAATGTTTGTGTCAAAAGCATGGTACTCATTCTGATGATCTTGCTGTTGATGATAATCGTAATACTCAGCAAATTGTGGCTCTTCAACTTGTATAGGTAGGGAGTAATGTTGTGGAACCTCTATATTGTTTAATTCAATTTGATGGCTCTCTTCCACTTGTAATGGCTTGGCATGAATCATATTTGTCAATGCATTACTTCCACTGGAGGACCTAAACGGTGGTTCTAAAATTTCACCCGTTGCATCTTCAATTCGTTCAAAGGTGACAAACAGTGGACATAAGCCCTCCATACTTGCAATGTAAGTGGGATGATTCATATTTATAAAAACTCGAAAGATGAATTCGTCATTAATATCTTCCGCAATCTTTTGTACCATAACTAGTTGTATACTCTTTAAAAATATTGCTTTTGTCACAATTCTTTGCTCAGTAAGATTAATTTGATACCTCTCATACAATATTTGAAGAAATTGCTCATAACTGATGTTCTCATCCACACAACAAGGCATTATCGATCTGTCATTATATACGTCACCACCATTAGATGTGAGCTCTCATGAACCTCCATATCAGGTAGTAATTGTTATTATTCCAACCATATCTGTAATCAAATGTTCAACAAAATAAGTTATATCTATGGTTTTAGCATTTTTTATATAATAAATTTTTATCAATAAAAAAACATATTCATTAATTCAAAAATATTAATTCATTTTTCTAACAAAATAATATAGTGAAATTGATAATAGAGTTAATTTAAATTGTAACACCTATGTTTGTACCTCAAGGGTATATTTATAATTTTACTATATTTTCTATTCATGCTTTTGTATTCATCGAGCATGTCGGTAGTTAGTCAACCTGGTTTTGGATATATTTGACATTTATGTTGATTAAAAAAAGTTTATGTGAGTGCATGTTGGGACCCTGTTTGTGGTTTTCAATTTCGAAGAGGACTCAAGTGAAAAAGTTCATTTTTGACGGGTTCAGTCGATTGAATGAATGATTCATTCAACCAAAATTTTGAGAACTATCTAAAAAAATTTGTGGCTTCAGATTCGTTCGAATGAATAGGGGAATTCGTTCGATCGAATTGGACTTTATTCGATCGAAGGAGCCATTCGTTCGACCGAAGTGTTGGTTCGTTCGACCGAATGAGGATTCGTTCGACTGATAATTTGGAAGCTCTCTGATTTCGTAGATGTCAAAGGATTTGGTTAAATGAAACAGGGATTCGTTCGATCGAAAGGGGTAATTCATTCTAATGAACTTCGATTTGTTCAATCAAATCGACGCGAATTGACAATTTTACCCTCTTTTAGAAACTTCTTTCTTAAGAAAACTTAAGGATAAATTGGTAATTTCACCCTTTTTCTATAAATAGGGATAGGGGTCAGATTTTTCAGCTTTTCCCTCCTCTTTTCCTCTTCTTCTCCCTTGTGCACGTTCTCTTTGTCTCTCTCTCTAATTTTTTTGCCACATTTCATCAGATCCTCGATTTCTTTTTACCTACGACTTACATTCTACACGTTGTACACTTTGGGAACGTCAATTTGACGGTAAAGGCACAGAAATCGCAATGAGGTGCTAGGGTTTCGGAAGGAATATTTGGGATTTTTCAGTTTCAAGGTGAAATCAGAGTAAACTGACCACACCACGAGATTCGTAGCATCGTTTCTAACCTGTCTGCATATTCATTTTGTCATTTTAAGCATTTTGATTCGTATGAGTTTTACTGTTCATCCAGATAGATTTTCGTACATTTAGTCTTAGTTTATAGTTTTAATGCATAATATGGATAGTAGAGAAGTCATAGAAGTCGTAGGAAGTTAGAATTATGATTTTGAAAATTTTGGATGAGCATGAACAATAACTTCGATTACTGTTCCGGTAAATACATGGGATCTACTAGTCGAAATCTTGTATATTAATCTAAAAGAGTTGGTTTAGCTGCAATGCGGGTCCGTATCGATATTAATTAGGTAATTAGAGGTCTAACGAGGATTTTAGATGGTTACGCGTAATGGTTTGAATATTAGAAAATCGGGAATAACATGCATAGCACATTCAAACTTTCATGTATATTAGAACGTGTATTAATTGTATTTTTATGTATATGGTTAGGCGACGGTTCAAGATCGAGGTACTCGCGTGACTCGCCGAGAAACAAGGGGAATTAGAGAGTGTATACCCTCCCTACACTGTGAGTGGACACTCTGTTGTCTTATTTGTCTATTTATATGTTTATTTTCTTTATAAATGAAATAATATGCAAATGTTTATAAATGTTTTTCTTTATTATCCTTTTAATTTGGAAATGTGTATATACATGTGTTGTATATGATTTTGCGATGGATTTGATATTACTTTGGTATTTCGATACATGTTTTATGTGACGATATGGCCAGTGGGCTAGTTTTACACTTGTTATGTGATATTGCGGCCAATAGGCCATATTTTGTGTTTATGATGACGATACGACCTTTGGGCCCGATTGTGATGCTTATGGTGATAATGGCCTTGTGTGCTAGTTTCTATAGCTACAGGGTGGTAGCCTGGGACGGAGTTTACTAGGATGTGGATCCCCAGGTGAGTATGATGTGGTAGCCTAGGGTTGACCTGGGAGAGAGGTCACCTAGGTGAGCGGAAGCTGCATAGATAGACCATTATGTGGTTATATTTGTGTTATAATATTGTGATGAGATTTTTCCACCTATGAGTTTCGTCGAGTAAGTCACGGATGTTACCCCGTGGCTGCTCGAGGCAAATGTCAGTGTTGGGTACTTTTTTTGATAAACTGTATATTTTATAATTTATGCATTCTAAATCTATTTTTATAAAATAGCATGTTTTCTCTGCATACAAACCCACTGACGGTCTCGGAACACCCACGGCCAGGGTAGTTATCAAGAAAGGAGCCAGCCCAATGATTTTTATAACGTGGTTTAAAGCTTTTGAAGTAAAGAAGTTTTCTATTTATATAAAGGTTTTAAGATTTATAATTTTTACTTATCGATTGATTTATATCCGAATATATACATACATATATGATTATTTTTATTTTATTCACTCACTGAGTATACTCCCGTATGCTCCCCCCCCTCACCTCTCAGTTTTAGGAAAAGCGGTAGGATAAGCTTCGGTGGTGGTGATTGCTCCTGAATTGAAGACTCAGTTATAACTTCTTCGACTCACTTTGGAAGTTCATAATCCACTGGTGGTCCTTTCAGTTTTTCTTTTTCTTTTTATTTTTGAAACTTGTATGAATAACAAACAAATTTGTAATAAATGTTGATTTACTTGTGGGATAGATCGATCCCAATAGACTTTATTTGAAACATTTTTTTATTGATTTACGCATACTTATATATATTCTTGAAGTGATTGTGGCCATGTTTTATCCATTTGGAGTTTGGGTGTCTGGTTGGTTTGATATTGGAAGTGTTTTTGAAAACAGGTTTTATGAATGCCTTACAGGCCTGCCGGTTGTATTCTGTGTGATTGAGTACATTTTGGAGATCTGTAGTAGTTATCACATGTGAGACCCCCAGATTAGAGTGTGACATAATAAATTAATTAAAATAATAAAAAATATTTTTTAATTTTAAATAAATATATTAATTTAAAATAAAATAATATAAATCAAGGTACAAATATAATAATTCAAATTAAAATAATTATAAATAATAAACATACAAAGATATTAGTTTAAAATTAAATAATCCCAAAAATAAACATACGTTTACATTAATTCATATTAAATATTATCAAAATAAGTATGAAAAAGTAATAAGTACAAATTTATAAAAAAGAAAATTGTGAGTCTTCATTCAGTATATATTGTTCATGCCACCAAATACTATTTAAATAAAGATGAATATATTATAAATAAATAAAAAATTATCATAGAGAACATAGCATAGGTAAAAGTAAAAAATAAATAAATAAAAAATTTTTACACTTACAGTCTAATAAATATTTTACAAAATGATGCTATTTGTGCAATGTATATGAGAATTTAAGGTTTGATTTGATTTAGGAATTTTAGTTTAAATTTCTATTTTTGTGTTTATTAAATTTATGTAATTATTTTATATAGAAAAATAAAATTAATTACTAATTGAGTTGTAATTTTAATTTTATTATTTATTTATATTTTATTAAAAATAATACTTTAAAAAAAATAATTCTTTTATAAATCACAAATATTTTATAAATTTATAGCACAAATATTTTATAATCTAATCCAACTTTTATGTGATTAACTTATTTACGAAATGTGAATAGAATTATACCAATTCGATCAGATTCTAAGCACACTTACTTAATTGTCAGAGATGATAATACTTCTGTTTGGTTAATATTCAAAACTCGAGAGGTTCCTTGTAAAAGTGATGGAAATACTTCTGTTTGCTTATTCATTTCTGCCTTTCAACAACAGGGATTTTCAATGAATTTATTTTTTTTAATTGGTGAATTCAGGGACGTAATTGGTATTCAAATTATATTATGAAGGAGGGTAAAACTGTAATTGCATCATTCAAAAGGACAGAATTCAACGGCAAGACGCCATTGAAAAAATCAGCTGTACTATGTCCTGAATTGATAAAGCATGAAATCTCAGGGATGACATTGATAATAACCCAATTTTAAATTCTATTTTAATTTTTTCGATACTGTTTTGGGCCCTAAAATTCCATCATTGGAGTTCTGTTTCTCTTAAGGGTTTTTTCACTCTCTTTCGCTCGCCTTTCTTTCTCTCCTACTCCCAGCGCTTTCAGTCTCCCTGCGGCGTTCTCTCTCCCAGCGCGCTTTCTACTTACGGTAACACCTCTCTAACACAACTTTGTTTTTATCTGATGTTTGTATTTTTGTTGTTCTATTGGGTAGGTTTTTTATTTTGTTTTTGATCAATATGCTTAACAGAATCAAATTTATATTTTATCTGTATCTAATTCTATGGATTGGTATTTGAAATTTGGTAGTTGTTATTCTGTGGATTTGCTTTATATTTGATATTTGTTATTCTGTGGATTTGTATCTGTTTTTTCTTCATTGTCTAGGGTTTTGTGTGGTAATGTTGGAATTGTAAACTTAATAAAGTTTGAAACAGGATCTGCAATGCGCACCAAATGCCTTTTGATCCCAGCAAGAAAATTACGTCATTTCTTTGGTGTAATTTTGAGTTTATGAGCTGGAGAGGTTGTAGTGCTTGTAGAAGTTCCATTCAACAATAGACATGAATGTTTCATCTACTGGGTCTCTTTATTTAGTTTTTTTTTTTTGGTTATTTTTACTACTTTACATTTCGGCTACCTGTTACAATACTTTTGCGTAATGGATATAATTTATTCAGAACTTGGGAACAATTGAGTTAAAAGTTAGTTTGTAAACAATTTGTTAAAAGTTAATTGATAGTCGGAAATTGTTTTGGGTATCTCTATGGTGAAAACATCTCTGCTTATTAGACTTTGGTTGCATCCAACTGATGTTGATCCGGTAAACTACTGTTTGAAGAGGAAAGTAGTGGGTCATAAACTCCAATTTGAGGCTATTACTGAGGTTGACATATAGAAGTATGGTCCTTGGGATCTACTAAGTATATTAAACTATTACTTTTTCTTTACCTATTAAGTTTATTTCTTCTCTGCTGTATTGTCAAGTTTTTAGTATCAATGTGGGCAGATTTCTTTTATTTGCAAGTTTATTTTGTTTGTGATGTTTTTTTTTATAAGTCTTATACAAGGTGTCCTTTTTGTATCAGAAAAATCTTTCTTGAGGAGTATGAAACGTTTTTATTTGTAATCAATTGGGGTTGTGTGCATTATATTTTTTGGCTAGGATAGTCTTTTATTTTATTTTATTTTTCTTATTATTATATTAGATTATTAATATATGAATTGGTTGTGGAAAATTTTTTTGGATTTATGGAATTAATTGAAAATTTGGATTTACTGAAGTAATCCTTTAACTTTTCGTTGATTATTTTATTTTCCTTTAGGTGTCCTCATGCCTACTTTAATGTTTCTAATTTAATTTGATGGCTTTGTTAATTGATTGGTTAATATAAAGATTATTTATAAGTAGGATCTTAATAACTGTGATGAAGTCTGAGGCAACGTTGTATATCTTCACACAGGATTGAGATTGTAATTCTGATTTATTGAAAATCAGTAGATTTAGAATTTGGTGTTTTAGAATCCTATAAAATTTGATTTCTCTGTAATTTGGATTTAATTTGCCATTAATTTGAATTGATATTTTTATTTTATTTTTTAACTAGTTGGATTTAATAGCTTTTATTTAACAAAAAGACTTGAAAATAGCTGTATGCAATTTCAACATGCTTGCTACTGACACGTTGCACTTCTTGTCCCTACAATTTGTTTAACCTGTAATGGTGGAAAACTTATATAAAATTTTGTTTATTTTGTTATAAGTTTGCACGTTCCTAATGATTTATCATTTTGTAGCATGAGCCCATAAGAATAGAAAACTAGATTTTGCAAAAGTGAGACTACAAAGATGATACTATTTTGGTGTACTTATATTATTTTGCAGAGTATATGATTTATATGTGATACATGTATGTATATATGCATGCTATTTGCTATCCAAAATTTGTTTGAGTTAATCTTTCAACCATGTATTAAGTGACGTTTTCTTTTCAAATCGGTCTACTATTGTATTGTTGTTACCTAACTTTTTGGTTTGTTTTCAAATAAAGTGAAACCTTTTTTCAGGTTGTATTGAGGTTGATAAGAGGTAAAGTTGTCTATTGGGTCGGAACTGGTGGTTCCGGGTCGGGGAGGGTGGAACCGGCCGAACTGATAGCTATAAGAGGCCGGTTCCACGGTTAGTATTTGATGGAACTGGCCTGGAATCGAAAATGAAATAGTAACGGGCTGGCCTGGGCTGGTCCGGTTCGTCAAACGGTTCCGGTTCCTGTTCCGAGTCGGTTCCAATTAAATTAATTAAAATATTTTTTAAATTATAAAAAATACTTTCAATAGTATAAATTAAATCTTATAATGCATTGCAAAATATTAGAAAATGAAGGTTTATAGAAAAATAGGAGAATTTTTAGGGAATTTTATCAAATTTTTTTATTTTTGAACTGCAAGTTCAACCTAAACCGGCTGTTCCAGGTCCAAACGGTTTTGGGCTGGTTCCGGGACAGGTTACCGGTTTAAAATATATGGAACCTGCACGGACCCGTAATAGTAACCCAGAACTGGCCAAACCGGATGAACAGTTAACCGAGTGGGTTTGGGCTCGGGTTTATACGGGCTGTTTCGCGGGCCAATCCAGCCTGTTAGACAGTACTAATAAGAGGGTAGGTGTTGTTTTTATATTTTTTAAATAATCAAAATTAGTGGCAAGCCCAGTAATATTTTTAAAAAATCTAGTAATATTTAGCTTGTTTTTATTGATTTTTGTAATCTTGGATTTCAGTTGTTTTTCAGCTAGCTGAAAAGATTAGTTTCTAGCATTGTATAGCTTGTTTCTTAAAATATTTAAGTTATGTTTCTAACATTTGCTTTTCTCTTGATATATTTAAACTATTTTTTAGCATTGTATATCTTGTTTTATTTTCTATCATGTTGTATTGATTGCACAATAAAATTAGTTTCAATCCTAAGTTGATATTTTTTTATTTTGAAATAAATATCATTTGAGTTGTTTGTGATGTAATAGTGATTTGGTAAATTACCAAGATTTAGACTTTTTTAATTATTTTCTACCCTAGCTAAGAACAGATTCATTTCTTTATAGGTTGTGACCAGCAGGAGTGAAATTAGGGTTTTAGTTAGTTATGGCGGATGAAGCATTGAAAGAACCAGCTGAGAACAATGCAGCAACTGAAGACATGGACCTGGAAGAGGGAGAAAACGGTGTTGGCTTGAAGGCCAAGCGAGCGAGGGAGGTAGAGGATGAGGGAGATGGTGATGTACCGAAGAAGCAAAAACTGGATGAGCACGAGGATGAGAACTCAGTGGAGGAACAGCGGTTGGACAAGAAGTTGAAGGGAAGAGAACATGATGATGGAAATGGGTCGAGTGGGGAGAGGTTGGGTCCAAAGGAATTTGGATCATCGATTCAGATGTTCGATTATTTTTACAAGTTTCTTCACTATTGGCCTCCCAATGTCAATGTCAACAGGGTATTGTATGACATGGTTTTATTATTATAATTTGGGGAAAAAGTTTGGAATTTAATTTATTAATTAATAAACTAGAGTGACATATGAATAAGAATAATATGAATAGTTGATTAATTGAAATCAATTATTAGTAGCTAGAAATAGTTCGTCATTTCAACTTAGTTTTGAAAAATTTGTGGAATGAATTTATATACAAGTATAAAATGTGGTAAAATATAAACTGGGTTTATTTTCGGTTGAAGGTAATTGTTTTATTTTTGTTTTTTACTGAGTTCCTTTGTGATCTGTGTTAATAACTGTTTTTTTAATTAGATTTGAGTTGGTCTGTTTTTCAGTACGAGCACATGGTGTTAATGGACTTGCTCAAAAAGGGTCATTCAGAACCTGATACAAAGATTGGTGTTGGGATCCAAGCTTTCCAAGTTCGATACCATCCAACATGGAAAAGTAGATGCTTTTTCTTAATTCGGGAAGATGATACTTTTGATGATTTTAGTTTCAGGAAGTGTGTGGATCATATACTTCCATTGCCTGAAGATATGAAAACGAAATTCAATGGTGGTAATAGCAAAGGTCGTGGAGTAAAAGGTGGTGGCCGTGGCCGCGGAAGCGGAAGAGGTGGTAAGTCAAGAAACTGAGTTGACTGAAATTATCACACTTGGAAGTTCAGAAATTTAAGCTGGTTGCTAGGATGAGGAAAGATGTTTATCTTATGCTTTTTGTTTTGTTTTGTTTTGTTTTTTAGGAAAAGAAAAAAAAAAAAAACCCTAAGCACAGTCAGTTGCTGCTGCTTTATGTAATACGTGTCCAATTTTTTTCTTTAAAAGTTTTAACTGGTTGAGTTGTATTAAACCATGCGACTTATTTTTAATGATAAGATTGATTGACATACTACTTATGTTTTATTTATAAAAGTAAAATTTTTACTATAAAACTCAGATAATGTGCAACACGTTAATTAACATAATTATTTTTTTCTTAAAAAATTAAAATTATTTGAAAAATAAATTCGTTACACTTCATTGAGTGTGAGCAGTGTATCTATTAACTTTTCTCTTTATTCCCGATTTGTTCATCTAATATTGCAAGTTTCAGTACAATGTACAGAGAGATGGAGCTCGACGTTTGCTGTAATTCGAATTTTTTTGGATATTCATACTCCACTAGGATCTGTATTCAAAAATTTGCTTTGCAGTTGGCATCGCATGTTATCTGATTAAAATTCTGGGATTTCATTCTACATTTTGAATCCGAAATTCTTACCAATCAATGTTTGGCTTTCTGTATTTTTTTACAACACTATATATGATTACCACTTTTGAATTAATATATATTTATACATTTATTTTTAGTGTTATTTAATATAAGTATTAGTATATTTATATATTTATTTTTTATATAATTTTGCTTTAAATTAGTATATTTATTTGAAGTATTAAGTAAATTTTATTTTATTATTAATTTAATAATTAATTGTAAATAGAATGAGAGAGTAAAATAAGATGAAGGTAGTTGTTGTAATTGCTTTTATAAGAAGAATATGATTTTACCAAATACCATTCATAGTTCATAGTAATGATTATTGGATGAAAACATGAGATTTACTGTAGCAAGGAGATTTCTATTGATTTCCAAATATTTTCTCTTTGTTTACTTGTAATTTCTACAAATCTCAAGGGTGGTTTCTGAAAATACCCCGAATTACATTGTATTAATCTGCGTCTGAGGGTTTCATTAAAACTTTTAAGTTCAAAAGATGGAGTCTTCTTCGTCGCCATTGTTAGGGTTAATAGTAACCGAGTGAATGTTCTCCATACCTATCAAGAACTAAATACAAAATGAAAAAAGCAAGCAAGCAAGCTCGTGTGTATATGTATATATAACAAAACGGTATGCCTTCTTTTGCATGGAATAAGTTCTGTAATTTTTATTATTGCCTTTTTCGGACCAAGCTTCAATTTCTAATAGGAAAGTTTACTCGAGCCCATCAACGATTTTTCTTTTGTAAGGATGAATTGGGTTCTTTTTCATAGCCAATTTTACATCTTACTACGAGCCAGAGGCAAAAACTTCATTGCAACCGGCACACTAGGCCAGCAAGTTCGGTCGGCTGGCTCACCATCCAGATGAGCTGGTGACGTTTAATTGGCTCTATCTTGTTATTGACTTTGTATTTCTTTATACACTCTACATTTACATTACTTGAATTCGCAATTAAGATATAATCCTTTTGGTAGTCTATTATTGGGAGGATTGATGAATCCATATATAATGTAGCCTGAATACATACATACCCATATAAAACATGAAGAAGAAAATTACTATCAAATACATTAAGAAGAAAATTGCATTTTTGTTTTTGAACTTGTTCCTCATTCGTAGAATACACCAAAAGCATACCCTACTAATCTGTAACCCTCAATTACTACTGCAACATATGGTTAGAATTTGGACAAAACAGAACTAACAATCCATATTTAGCCAATATTAGGTTCCCTCAAAATTTTGCTGCAACCATTGTGCTTGCATTTGCAACCCAGCATCCCTCAAAGCATTCATAGCCGAATGGTAAAGTCGCTTATCTAGCTTTGTTCCTTCAGATTTCATGTCTCGAAGAAGCTTCACTAACTCTTCTACCAGACTAAGTTTCGAGAAAACACCAACCATGATACCAGCCATAGCTCTATCAATCACACCTCCGTTCATTCTAAATTCATTGTAAAATTTAACACACGTCTCAAACTCCCTTGCCTTGTTATAAGCACTTATAACAGTAGTATAACTCACCTTATCCGGAATCACTTTTCTTCGTTTCATTTCCTTCCATAGCTTCTCCACTTGCCTCAAGTTCTTAGCCCTTCCATGCATGCTCATTAGAGAATTGTAAATCCATACATTTGGTTCACATCCTTTTGCTTTCATTTTAGCCATGAGCTTCATTGCATCTCTTACTCGTCCTGTTTTCCCGTACATAGCAATGATGCTAGAATAGGCCACAACACATTTATCAAAACCCTTTTCTTGCATCTCTAAAAATACCATTTCTGCTTTTGAATACATCTCGATTCGACAATAGGCATTTATGATTGAAGCATATGTTACCTGTCCCGGTATGCAGCCTTGGGAGATCAGCTGTTCATAGACCCTCACAGCAGCCCAATATCCTCTCTTTTTAGAGTAGCCATTGACAATTGCGCATAAAATGCAATCAGAAACCTTCAAGTTCTCATTCTTCATTGACTTGACAATTTCAAGAGTCTTCTCCAATGATCCTTGTTCAACATACATCAAAACAACTTTTAGAAACACTTCCGGATCTCTCAACATTCTCTTCTCCTCTGCTTCTTTGAATAACTCTTCGGCTGCCCTTACTTCTCCAGTACCAGCAAAAGAGCATATCAAAGACGCATAAATGGAAGGATCCTCTGAAATATTCTTTTTCCTCATATCCCCAAAGAATTTAAGAGCTTCAAAAGCTCGACCAGATTTAGCTAACGAATCACATAAAATTCTATACACATGGGTTGAATATGGAGTTGAATCCAATTTCCTACTTTCAAATTCATGAAACAATTCTACCACTTTCTCTGTCTCGCCAATTTTGTGATAAGCTTCCATTATCTGGCAACAACAACCACAATCCATAACAATTCCAGCAGATTTCATCTTCTCATACACTAAAATTGTACTACTATACATATGAAGTTTGTTATATCCTCTCATAGCAGAATTAAAAGCCATTACAGCAACTATTCCATCAGTTTTAAACACATCAAGCAACCTGTTTGCAATTTTGAATTTTCTAGCTCTAATGCAACTAGCAACCAATTTAGAATAGGTATAACCATCAGGCAACACATTATAAACCTTAAAATCTTCAGAAAGTGAAACAATCAAATCCCATTTCTTTGATCTTAGTAAATACCTGATGAGAAGCTTTAAAGTTGTTTTCTGTGGTCTAAATTCTGCCATTTCTTTAGCTTTGTTATAGTACTCATATGCAAGCTGTTGATTTTGAGGATCCTGTAACATGCTTCGTAAAAACCCATCAAATTTCTGGAAATCTTTGACTGATATCTGTTGAAAACTTTGATCCATTTCATTGGTCGAAGCATCTTCTAGAATTGGAGATGAGCAACCAGAAGAATTTACAGGAACAGTTCTAGGAAGATTAATGGAGTTTGGAAGAGTGACAAAAGAGAAGGTTTTACAGGTTGAAAAGAGAGTGAATTTATGGGATTTTAAGCAAGCGTAAGCTAATAAACAATCTGAAGAAGAGAAAATGGCCATTAGCATTGACTGAAAACTGTACCTAATCAAGAAATTACCAATGGTCAATGGAGGTTTGCTGTAGGTGGGTGTATATATACGTATACCTTATCCTTACAGGATTTTGGTCTCTGTTTGAAGGATGAAATAAGCCACTAAATACTTTACACGTGGAAGATTTACGGACATAAGATATTCATTCTAGTGTAATGCCACGTGAACATTCCAATTGCAATATTATGGATTATGGTACAGGCAAGTACTAAATTTCTCTATTTTATTCTTATAATCTTTTAGTTTTTAAGGGTCCATCCGTATTTAATTTTAAAATAAGTAAAGGAATAAAATTATATTTAAATAAGTTTACTTCTTAATTTATAAATTAATTAATTAAGAGAAAAGAGACAAGGATTAAATTTTAAAATTTTTATTTATCTTATTGAATTTTTTTACTCTTAATGTTATATTTTAAAATTTTGAAAAATTCATTATTAGTATTATATTTATAATTTTTATTATGTTTAAATATAATTAATATTATCAAATAATTTTTTAATTTTGATTTTAAAATAAAATAAAATATAATCACTATAATAACAAACTGGTGCTAAGTGCAGCACAGCAATTTAGTGTAATAAATTACTGCAATTTTCTACAGTAGCTCATAATATTATGATAAATTTTCATATTTTTTATTAGTCAGTTAATTAATCATTGTACGTCTTTTATTATTTTTATTAATAAAAATTATGTCTTTTTTATATATATGGAGGAATTTTAAATTCCCCTAACATTTGTCTTAAATACAATCACTCCCTCTTCTCCTTGTTAGCAAAATCTAAGCCATCAATTAAAAAAAATAAATGGATGAGATTTTGCCAACAAATAGGGGAGGGGGGTGATTATATTTTGGGTAAACAGAAGGGGGGAATTTGGAATTACCCCTTATATATATTAATAGAGAATATCATTTTTTTTACAATTAATTATTTGAGTTTATAATTAATGATTTAAAATTTTTAAATCAAAATATTTTATTACTATTAATTTACTATGAGATCATAAATTATTTTTTATGAATTAATAAATTTTTTATTTTTTATTTTTATTTTTATGTTACGTAAGTGGTATTTCATGCCATAGAAGATCATTGTATTACATTTAGTGTCATTGCGATAGATATGAATTTTATCAACTCAAAGATTATAATTTTAAATAGACTATAACGAGTACTCAGACATCACACTATGAAGATCAATAATTAAATTAGTTAACTATATTTGAAGATTTTATGAAAGAAATTTGAAAGAAAAGAATGCATTAAAAAAAAAAATTAAATTTTTTTTTATTTAATTAGAATTATTATTTTTTATTTAATTAAAATTTTTTAAAAATAAATATTTATTAAATTAATTTTTTATTTAATTAAAATTATTATTTTCTTTTTTAGTTAAGATTTTTAGTTTTCTTATTTAACTAAGATTGTAATAATTGTTTATATAAATACATATTTTATTTCAATAGAGATGGAAAGTGAATAGTAATATCAATAGTAAATTAAAAAGATGCCTTTAATATAAGCAACTATTAGAGGTGTCTAACGGGTCGGATTGGCCCGCGAATCGGCCCGACCCGGCCCGTTATAACCCGGGCCCGAACCAGCCCGGAACACTGTTCATACGGTTCCGGGCCGGTTCGGGCCAATATAAACGGGTCGGGTCGATTCCAGAGTACTGGAACCTTCGAACCGGCGGTTCCGGCC
>JAVXUL010140546.1:307-14906 GCA_035590515.1 Trichilia minutiflora
AAGTTTGATCAATTAACATTGTTCAGCCAATTAATAACCTCTAACAAGCAAAAAACAAGGTTTCTAATTTGACAAGTTACCTTTATATATTTACACAACCAAATTATATATATAATAGTTATACAAGGGTACACAATTAAAGAACTGTTACCAACATGCAAAATATATAGGATAAATATACATACGTATATATATATATATATATATATATATATATATGAAAAATATTTATTCATTTGATGGATAAATATTTATAAATACTAAATTGTTTAATATTAATATGTGTTTTTCTGAAAAATATATATTTAAATATTTTGTCTGTTTCAAACATATATATGACATGTGTATAATTAACATGCATAATGACTCTTTATAGTAAATTATTAAAACCATACCTTTTATTGGTGGAATAACAACAAATTCTTTGACATTAACTATGATATCTCAAGATTTCTAATATGTGAAGGGTGTTATGGAATTAAATTCAGTTATTTGGTTTTAGGATGCTTATTGTCATCTTGATCAAAATTTCTATTATGTGATGGTAGGATGAGAATAACATCTTTAAAAAGTATAATGGCTCCAATTTAACCGGTCTAAGGTGCTAAAATTTCTATTATGTGAGACATCCAAAGTTAGGGCAAAGGAAATGTTCAAACCTTATATGTGATGTAAAAGAAAAGGAGTTTCTTACTTATTAAAATTATTTTTTTCGAGATTTTTATTATATAAGATTGATTAATTTTGATAAGATATTGATTCTCCACTAATATTAAAATCTCCAACGAAACTTTTTGATCCTAACTTAGGGAGTATAGGATTCAAATTAAATAGTGAGAACTAATTTTAAATTAGCATTTAATATAACTCTTAAAGTGTTTGAGTGTTATAAATTTTTTAAATTGTTAAAATTTTAATAAGTCAAATTGTTTGATTTATTAATAGCATATCGCTAATAAAAGTTTTCTGCTTCTATTTAGTTTCTCTCATAAATATATGATATATCTATTAATAAAAAATATTCAATAATGTTCTCCTTAATATCTTAGATATATTTTGACAGGCTCAAAATTTTAGATATTTAGTTGTGTCTTGGTAATTCAAATGCCATTTGAGTTTAATAGTAATGCTTCATTTAAGGAGTATGAAATATTAAACAAATGACATATAAATAATCAATAAGTTTGAGGTTGTTTAATAATCTCAATAATAGAGAGTTATAAACTAAGCACTAAAATGTCTAAAGTATTTATGGTAAATTTCTTATTTTATAATAGTTGTACAATGAGAATTCTCAAATCCTTGATTATGAGTTGTGTGCTTTCCTCCTTAATATAAGACAAAGAAAGGAAAATTTGCCTGATGATTATATCATTGAGATGATTAATATCATTAGGTGATTAGACAGTTTAGGGTATGGTTATACTGAATCACCTTAAGATAAATTTGATTCTCCAATCCCACCCTCAAAGTTATAAAGTGTTTATAACCAGTTATATCTTGGATAGAATTGAACTAACTCTTCTTGACTTGCTTGATAAGTTTCAAGAGTTCTATAGTTAGAACAGTTGAGAAAAGGGACAAGCAGATGTCTATGTGGCCTCAGTTAGTTAGACTAGTATAAGATCAAAGAAGTAACAATTGTTAGGCCTAGAAAGTTATACATAATCCAAGAAAAGACTGTATAAAAGTTTTTACCATGATTGGATAAGACATACTAAAAAGAAAATGTTTCTACTATCATAAAGAAGAACATTAAAAGAGAAATTCTTGACAGTCTTTTAAAGACTTATAAAGGCTGATATATCCTTAAATTGAGTAAATGTTATTCAATAAAATCCATTACTATTATAAGAATTTAAAAATAACTCAAATCTCCTTTTAAGATTAAAAATGAGAGTGTTAAGGAACTATTAGAACTCATCATATAGATGTGTATGTAGACCATTTAGTACCTAACTAAGAGAAGATTTTGAGTACTCATTATCGTTACTGATGAACTATCACAATATGAGTATATGTATTTAATGAAATACAAAACATGAATGCTTTAAAAGGTTCAAAGAATTCAAGAATGAAGCAGAAAAACAAATTAGGAAGAGTATTAATATTTTATGATAAGATCATAGAAGGAATACTTGAGTATAGTTTTTATAGTATTTTTAACTTGTAATAGAATAATATCACAGTTAATTCCTATTGTACACCTTAATTATTTGGTATAGGAAAAAAGAAAGAATCGTACTTTATTAGATATAGTACGATTTAAGGTAAATGTTACAAATTTACTAGCTATCCATTGTATAAATTTAGAATTAATTCCTATTAAAATCAATTCAACACATTCTATATATCATATGGCATTGAACCCCAGTAAAATTATATGATGATATAGAGTTCTCCAGTTTATATTAAATTAGTTAACATTGATAAGCTTAATATAAAATTAGAGAATGGTTGATTGATAAAATATCAAAAAAATGGTTTAGGATATTATTTTTCTTTTAGTCTAATAAAAAAGTTTGATTAATCGAATTGCACGCTTCTTAAAATAATGGTTCTTAGAAGAAGGAGATGTAAGAAAAAGTGTTGAGTTTAAGGAAAAGTCCTTGGAAAATTAAGCCAACAATGCTGATAAAGATACATCTAATCAGTATACCTTAATATAAATTCTAGCTCAAAAATATTCTAGTGTATCATAACTTTTAGTACGATACAAACTTTTTCATAAGCCGAATTTTGATTTATGCTTAGTAGGAGAAGTAAATCATAATGATGATTTTAGAAATTATGAGAAGCAATCCTGGATCGAGTCTTAAGAAAATGCTTAAAGGTAATGGATTTTGAGAATTAATCCATAAATACTAACCAAGTCTGGGTACTTGTTAATATATTGATAGGAATTGTTCCTATTAGATGTAAAAATATCTTCAAAAGAATGATTGGTTGGATGAATAAGTATAAACCTATAAAACATGGCCGATAACAAAAGGGAATACTTAGAAACAATAGTTGGATTATGGGAAAACCTATTTACCTATAGCCATGATTAAATTCATCCATATTAAATTAGTCATTATAGTATATCATGATTTTGAAATCTAACAAATAGATGTTAAAATAGAATTCTCAATAGAGTTTTGGGAAGAGTTTTAATGATCATAACCTATAGGATTAAGATCTACTATAGATAGAAATAATGTATGTATATTACATTGATCCATTAATAGATTGAAGCAAGCTTCTCAAAGCTAAAAATCAAATTGATAATATGATCAAATTGTTTGGTATTTAGCTAAAACCCAGATGAACCTTGAGATTTTCATAGGGTGATTGATCATGTTATTATGTTTTCAATAAAATATGTATATGATATATTATTGATGGAAATAAAATTGGTATGATGACTGAGGTAATATCTGATTATCCAGAATCTTATCAATAAAAGATCTAAGAGAAATTATCTGTCTTTAGAATTTGCATCTATAGAGATAGATCGAATAGGATAATATAATTATCTAAATATTTTGTTCATATAGTATATGTTAAAATGGTTTAACATAAAGAATTTTAAGAGAGTAGTCTTGTCTTTCTATTATAGTCTTAATCTTTTGAAGATTTTGGTCATAAGACCAATAAAGTAATGTAGTGGATGTGTAATATATCTTATACTTTCACTGTAGGTAATGTAAGCTATTCTATGTATAAATTCTGATATATAAAATTTTATAAATATTAAATGAAGATATCAGAAAATTCTAAGGAAAACATTGGTCAATTGTTATAACAATCCTTAAATACTTAAGAAGTACTAAGGATTTAAATCTGAGTTATGGATGTCAAATGTTGAACATTCAAGAGTACTCAGACTCTAATTTTAAATCAGATTTGGATGATAGATTGTCTACATCCATATTCTTTTTATTTATAAGGTTGAATATATTGCTACTTTAAAAGTTACAGAAGAGGTTGCTTGGATACACGAGTTTGTATTTAAATTAGGTGTGATTCCCAACATAGGTTATTTGATAACCATACTTTGTGATAATATTAGTATTATTGCATAGACAAAGGAACCACGAACATGCCAAAAGACCTAATGATATTCAATGAATATATCATATTTGTTCGGCAAAATTATTAGTCAAACAAATAATTAGGTTACTTATAAAATTTGTTTAAATTGTTAAAAAAAATAAACACACATATTTAGGTTAACTAGGGTTTCCATAAGCCTTAATAGCAACATATGCTATTAATCATCTTTTTAAAAAAATTATTGTCATAAAAAAAGGTTAGGAAATATCTGATTTATTTAATTTGTCAAATAAATTAAAACTAACCAAATATTATCAACTAAGATTTCATAAACCCTAATGACAACATTTGTTGTCTGTCATAATAATTTTTTTATATAAAATAATGGTTATGGAACATTTGACTTTTCCAATTTGTTAAATAAATTAAAATTAGTCAAATGCTACTAATTAGGGTTTTTGTAAACCCTAAAACCAAACCTTGTCACATTTAAAAGATTAGAAAAATATTTTTCACAAAAAGAATTATATAGCATATTTATAACTTATTTAAATTTGTCAACAATTTGATAAATCAAAATATTCCATTTAGGATTTTATAAACCCTAAAATGATTTAATAAAATAAATAATAGTAACAAATAAAAATTTATGAAAAATAAAAAATTAATAATAACCTTAGGCATAATAATTAACCTAACGAAAAGAATCTTTTTAGCAACCAATCAAAAACCACTTGGTGTATTAATGTAATTAATGCATTCTCTTAGTGATTAACCTTATAATGTATAATGACATGAAAATATCATCTTTTATATATATATATATATATATACACACACACACATATATTAAATGCACTGTCATATAAACACAATTAATAACTAATATATGCTTAAATATTATCATATAATACACATACATATATTATGATATAATTAATCAAATTAATTAGAAAAATCAATTAAACAATTTACAACAGCATTAATATACATTAACCTAAATTAATATTCATCATAAGAATTAACAAGTATTAAGCAACCATAATCAAATAACAATTATCCACCATATATTCTCACCATGGCCGAACATACATACACATTTCTAATGATCATTTAATCATCATTAACACTTAATAACAATTAATCATGATCATTTTGAGCATTATTAACATTTAATAATACTTAATCCTAATGATTAAAGCATGCTTAACACCTAAACACTTTCAATTAATTAAGAACATAACATTGATGCTTACAAACCCTACCATGGCCAAATTTTTAGGGTTTCTACATGATCAATATTTTTTCATATCATGAAAATAACATGAATCCATGGCAAGAACACATGAAAACACAACATTCCCACATAAAGCTCATTATGGCCAAATGCTCCCCTTTACCATCATCATGTTATAATCTTTTCATCACAGGAAAACAATGGTTCCATGACATTTCCCATCATCATATGACAGCAGTAAACACATCAAAAATCAAAGATGATGAACTATTCATCATCTTCTTCCTTGAAACCCTAATTTGGGACAAAACTTCCATAACCACTTTCAAGCTCCAAGCTTCAAATCCAGCCAACACAACGCCAAATCAAATAAAACATCAACACAATCAATGCTTTGATACCATTTTGAAAAGTTGATTCAAGTCTAAAAAATGTTAGGGTTTACATGCCATAAAACAAAACTATGTAAACATAAAGCAAAATCAATAAAATCAAGGCCAAAGATCATAACCTTAGGCTAGGAATAATGAAGATCTAACCCAAAATGTATGGAATCTCCAAGAATCAAAACTCTATACATCCATTTAACCTTGGCCAAATTGAGAGAAAGGGAGAAAGCTTGGTGATTTTGCTAAATTTTAGAAATTATAGCATTTTATGCAATTTTCATAAAATTGACCCCTATTTATATTTTTTGACCATTTATTAAAGTGTCCCTAGTAAGTTTAGTCAATGACAAATAGGTCCAAAACTTGTCTAACAAACTTTTTAATAGTAAATGTAAACTTTTACTTAGACCCTTATATTTTAAAAATATAATAAATAGGTTCCAAGTCCTATCAAACTTACTTTAATTAAATTTATTTTAATTTTATTTTTATATCTAAATATAAATGGAATATTATAACTTACTCTAAGTTATATTCAAATCAATTTCTCAAGCTCTCGGGTTTGTTAAACTATTTAACGCATAATCTTATTACACTTTTCGACTTTATATTATCTCCGAGTGTGCTAGCACTCTTGTGGATAATATTTATTCCCTCTCAAAGCAAGAATGAACACTAATTATTAATTATGATCTCTTGGATTTACTGTAGTATTAACCGTGAGCCAAAATCGATCAAATCAAACTCGTTTTAAACTATTTGATTACTCAATTACTATAATTAATATTTAGCAATATGCCACAATCCCTAAAGTACAATAAAGAAACTCTTCATCGAATCTTTTATACCTGATTGTATGTATTGCGTGAGTCGTATTCCTCCGTCATCTAATCCCGAATAGGTTAGGGCTCACAGATAGTCAAAACTCTAAACTTAGTGTATATACGAATTATCAGTCATTACACACTGAATTTGTCACTACGAACTCTTTCGTATGATATTTTTCATTACCTGATAATCATTTGAAAATTCAAATCTCGATTGAGTCAACAGTAACTCGAACCCTATATATATTGAGTCGACAGATCACATCTTGATAATAACTTGCATTTTGATATAAACAACTGATGATAAAATCAGCTTCTTGAACAAGATGTGATTAGTCTTGTACTTATATACCATATAAACTATGTGCATATATATTAGATAACAATAATAAAATATCAGGTTAAAGGAGTCGTCGCATACTAGTATAATAAAATGATATATAATTAACTATATACATTTTGTGTGATTCATCATTTTTTTGTTATATTCGAAACTGTTAAGCCACACTAATGTCCTAATGATATGACTATCATATCACTTGTACTAATATCATCTCATGATATTCACCGGAGACATTCAGTGTGCTTACTATATGATATTAATGCCCAGTTGATGCTATGTTTGTAGGAAATAGTTTGATAATCATTACTACTTAGACATTCATATATATACTATTTTTTCGTAAATATAAGTATATATGTATAGTATATATATATATATGGATACAGTACATTATTTGTATACCCAAAAACCAATAACACAAATGGTTTCTAGAGCATACTACACTAATAAATAATACTTTGATTATTTAAAACTATAGCTTGTCTAACCAAAAATCATTGGGCTTAGCCTCTTTTCTCAATGATTACTCGAACCAAGAGTAATCCTGAGCCATCAATGGGTTTTCTATGTAAATATAAATCAATGATTATTTAATAAAGAACATTCTTTATATGGCAAATAATAATATGCATGATTTTTATTAAAATCCTGCCCACCACTAACGTTAGCTTGAGTAGTCACGTAATATTCTATATGAGTATTCTCGATATTTTCACTTAGTAGGCTACTCCATCATAAATGAGATTATCATCTCTTTTATAGCGGTCTCACCAGTGCATATCTCACTCGAACAGCCTCTCTTAGGTCTGTTCCAGGCTATTAACACCCTGTAGCTACAAATAGCACTTTCTATAATGTCATATCCAAAATTATCAAATCCAAATCCAAGCATGCATATTATATGCACATATAATCAACATTCATTTGTAAATATCATTATCATTTCATAATCATAGAATGTATAATATGAAAAATAGAATAATCAAAATAGTTTTATTTCCATTCATACTTGGCCTGCAAGGTCTCATATAGAAAATAATGTAACACATGCTATTTATTCATTTATTTATAAAAATAAAATATAAACTAATTAACTATTTAAAATATGAGTTATTGAAACCAATACTAACCTTTTAAAACATTGGAAATAATTAAGTTTTATAAATACTTTAAAAGAAAAATGAAATATTTTGAAAGAGTCTACTCACAGTTTAAGAAGTGTGTGCACTCTCTATAGTCCCTCACTTTATATAGGTTCTTCCCTAGCTTGAGTATCACCTAAATTATATATATACACCAATATTTATGTTAATTCTTGTACCCCAAAGCATATTAATATCAATTGTTTGCATGATTATGCTTCTTAATTTGGGTTTTCCTTAGTCAACACTTATCTAATGAGGCATAATTCATTTTTCAACCATTTAACCAATTTTCAACTGAAAAATCCCATGGCCAAATCATCAATTCCAATCCAATTTTGACTTTTAACTTACTGTCTCATATAGCCCTTATAGACAAATTTCTAATTCTCGACAATTCAACCACTAATTTATTCATTTTACACCTGAAATAACATAATTCAAGTCAATTTATTAAAATTAGAGCTAAAATTTTGAATTTCTATTTGTACAGTATACCATAAAAGTTCAAATTCATTCAATTATGAAATTAACACTTAAATTGGATGAAAATCCTTATCAATGAATTGCTAGAAGCTTTTGGAAGCTTTGATTTTAGTAAATTTTGAAAAAAAACTAATTTCCTTAAACCTTAAGCTTTTGTTTACGCTTAATTTCTTGGCTAAATTGGACAAATAAAGCTTGTAAGAGGTAAATGACATTGAGTTCTTATAGTTTTTAGTAAAAAAACTAGAGATTAACAATGAAAATTGGAAAGATCTAGGGAAGAAGATTTTAAAGAGGTAGAAGAGAAGAGGAGAACATCGAGAAGAAAATGCTAGGAGAGAAAATGGACATTTCTCCCTATTTTGACATTATTTATAATACCCTAGTTAACCACAAAAATATCCTCATATGCATAAAAGGAAGAAATTTCTAGAAAGGACAAAATTGATATTTTTAAGGATAAAAGGGTAAATCGACACTGTTTTTAAAATTTTGGGGGTAGACCGACGCTAAGATTGGTGTTGGTCTAGCCTATCCAACATTCGTCCAAGGGTGGGCTCTTTGGACCGGTTGCCCTTTGATTTTTGGCCTAGGGTTTCTATCATCCTGGCTTCTATCCTCTTCTATTTTTGATCCTATTTGCTCCATCATTCGACATCTGTTTTCACTTCAATTTCTTTTTATTTGATTGTCTCTTTGTCCTCTTTAAGTATCAAAATTTTGCTAGTAAATTATTAACTTCAAATATCAAAATTTTGTTTTAAAACTCAAGTATTTGATTGATAACTCAATTGAATTCTTTCATTCATAATCATTTTTTATCTAAATTCTTTTCAAATCACATACTAGCCTTAATGTCATGTTGACTACTTAATATTATACTCGGACATGTATTTTATAAAAATAATAAAAATATCTCTATAGGATAATATCATGCCCCAACCTGTGGATTCCATACGTAACAATCACCACAGACTCCTAAAATGTATTCATTTATCCCAGAATGCACTTTGAGAGCCTATAAGGCTTTTAAAATCCTATTTTAGAATTAAACATTTAAACACTTCCAAATAATCCTTCTGTATCAACCAAAACTTCTTAAAAATTTCTCAATCAAACTATAAACACTTCTAAATAATCAAAACATTTCATGAATCATCTAACTATGTATTTTAATGCATAATCAAACAAATAAAAATAAATTAATGTACTTTACAAATCTCTTTATAATCCATAGAAAAAATGAACAAAAATAAGATTTAAAATACATTTTCAGTAGATTACAATTCTACTAAGTGAATCGATTCAGACGTATAACTGATGTACTTAGAACTTAGAGGGATCATCAACATGTAGACACACTCTGGAAGCTTGTTTACTCTAAAACTGAAAAGTGAGAGAGGGTGAGTATGCGAGAGTATACTCAGTGAGTGAACTAAATAATATAATAAATAAATACCACTTACGTTTTAGCTATCTAATAATTTATTTGACTTTTTATAATCTAATTAACGTGTAACGACCTAAATTCATGTGATAAAACTAGCAAAAATCCCATAGATAAATAGTAAAATGAATGTCTTCAAAAATTAACGAAATGCAAAATGGGAGATAGAGATGAATTAAAAACGATGCCATTAGCCTTATAGTACCGTTGGATTGCTTTGATTTTGCTTAAAACTCAAAAACCCAATTGAGCCCGAAACACTAGTTTTCCTCCTCGTAATTTCTACATTTCTATTAACAAATCAATGCTTGTAAGAGGTTAGGAATGGAGAATATAATAAGAAAATGAATAGAAATAAAAAGATTGCACAAATTTGGGTAATGGGTTGTAAGAAGCAGAGAAGAGATCGTAGGAGAAGGAGAGAAGAAGAGAAGGAAGCAGAAAAGAGAAAGAAAACGATGAGAAGAGGGGGTTTAGCCTTTTATATATAGAAAAAGGGCGAAATTATCATTTTTTTTGTTGAGAAATATAAAGGAGAAACTTTTGAATAGGGGTAAATTAGTTATTTTGCAGTCGTTTGATCAAACAAATCGAGGGTTCGTTTGAACGAATTGCTGAATTCGGTTGAACGAATCCTTTGACACTTCAAAAGTTAGAGAAGTTCTATTTTGTCATTCAAACAAATTTCAACTCGTTCAAAGAAATTGATCAATTCGATCAAATGAAGCACCTTTCGTTCGAACGAATCTAAGGCCATAAATTTTTTAGGGAGTCCTCGAAATATCGATCGAACAAATCACTCTATTCGTACGATCGAATTTACTGAAATTGAAAGTTTCATTTGAATCCTCCATTGAATTTGGAAAATATCATTGGGGACCTACTTAGAATAAAATTAACTTTTAATTACATTGAGATCCTTATATTTACAATTTCGAAACTCAACCTTAACCAACTTAAATTCTCAATTTAATTATAGAGTCATGATATCATGTCAATTATTTACAAGGTGGGCATAATTACATATATAGGAAAAATGAAAAATTATCGTATTACCCTTGAGACTTAAACACGGGGCTCACAGATAAAATGATCAAAATAAAAAGTGGGGTTTACACACTTTGACACACTTTGACATTTATCTTAATTATATGCTTGTATGCTTTGTAAAGTATAATAATTTATTTTTATGAAAAATATTTTGATATATTTTTAAACTAAGGACATTTAATGATAAATGGACCATTTGTTTTGAATGATTATGATACCTATTGAAATGGGAATTTATAATTAAGATAAATGTATTTTGGACTGGTGATAGATACTGGAGATGTCTTGCAGGTTTTTGTGATATATTTTAGGGTAGTGAAATGTATCTCGAGGGCTTATAGCAATTGTCACATATTATGACATTATTAGGGGTGTGATAGATTATTTTCACCCAATATGAATATCATCACGTAACTACTCAAAGTTAACGTCAATAATGGATAATACTTTGATAAACTGAATATACTCATTAATATTTTCTGAATAAAGAATGTTTTAGATCAACTGATCGTTTATTTTTATATGAAAAACTCATTGATGGTCTCAAGATTACTTAAGGCTAGGGTAATCATGAAGAAAGGTTGCCAGCTAAAGTGTTTTCTTAAATAACAGGCCATAATTTTAATAAAATAAAATGTTTTACAAAGATACAACCAACCTCCCTTATACCTAACTCATCTAGGTGGCCTTTACATTAAAAGTGGTAAAAATCTGAATCCGATCTGAATATTTGCATAAATATTTGACTTTTGTATAGAGTGAATATAGTACGAATATTTTAAATCAAGTTATCCGAATTCTCAGATATCCATAAAAAATTTGGATTTTAATTTCATTTGCAATTTATAGTGTATATATATATGTGCCTTTGTACATTTTAGTAGTAGCATGAATACACTAGATATCAACATTTTGACAAATAATTCACTAAATTATAGTGGCATAAAACAATAATTTTTTCTTCTTTTTTTTGGTTACATAATAGCACTATTGAAAATAAATTCTATTATAAGTTGTTTATAAAGAACATTATAAGCTAATAGCAAATAAATTATATTATACATAATATTGTTTCTCAAATTATTAATGTAACACCCCGTGTTTTATCCCGAGGGTATATTTGTCATTTCCTATCTCTCTAGTTCATACATCTGCATTCATTTTGTATCCCATGTGCTTGTGGGTGTAATTCTAGGCTCATATGAAAAATATTTAAGTGAGAATCTGAATTTTGACGGGTTCGATCAACCGAAATGGTTGGTTCGTTTGACTGAAGTTTTAAGGCCTCTCTGAAAATTTGTGGCTTCATATTCGTTCGAATGAATGAGGGGATTCGTTCGACCGAAGTGTGGATTCGTTCGACTGAACATCGTTTCGTTTGATCGATAATTTGGAAGCTCTCTGACCTTTGTAGATGCTAAGGGATTCGTTCAAACGAACTACTATTTGTTCGAACGAATTGACACAAACTGATGATTTTGCCGTCTTCTAGAAGCTTCCTCTTTAAGAAAACTTAAGAGTAAAAAGGTAATTTCATCTATTTTCTATAAATAGGGGTCAGGGGGCCGAATTTTTAAGGCTTTCTCTCCTTCTTTTCTCTTTTCTCTCCTCCTCCTCTCCTCTCACGTTCTCCTTGCCTCTCTCTCTAAAATTTTGTCATATTTTGTTGAAATTTCGGTTTCTCTTCACAAACGAGCCGCATTCTACGCGTCTAACAGCATCAATTTGGTGATAGAGACGCGGATTCGCGAAGGAGCACCTAGGGTTTCAAAAGGGAACATTTGGGGTTTTTTGAGTTAGACACAAAATCAGAGCAAACCAACCACACCACGAGATTCGTAGCTTCGATTCTAACTCGTCTATATGTTCATTTCGTCATTTTAGGCATTTTGATTCGTATGGGTTTTCGTATCTATTTTCTTAGATTTATCATTTTAATCTTAGATTTTGTGCGTAATGTGAATTGTAAAGAAGTCGTATAAGTCGTAGGAAGTTAGAAATATGATTTTAGAGGTTTTAGGTAAATGTGAATAGTAACTTTGATTACTGTTCTGATGATTGAATGGGGCCCATAAGTCAGAATCATAAATATTAGTCGTAATAAGTTGGTTTAATCATAATGTGGGTCCGTGTTAGGGTTGATTAAGTAATTAGAGGTTTAACAAGAAGTTTAGACGAATATGCGTAATGGTCCGAATATTAGAAACCCGGATTAGCATGCATCACACACATTAGAACTTTTGTATATTGGGACGTGTATTGATATTGTGTTATGTGTGTGGTTAGGCGACGGTTTGAGATCGAAGCGTTCGTGTGACTCGCTGAGAAACGAGAAAAACTAGGAAGTGTATACCCTCCCTAAGTTGTGAGTGGACATTCTTTTTATGTTATTTCTTTACTTTTAAGCTTGATTAGTTTATAAATGAAATAATATGTATATGTTTATAAATGTTTTCCTCATTTGCTTTCAAATGTAAAAATGAGTACATACTCGTGTTGTATATGATTTTGTAATGGGTTTGGTATTTTCATATGTGTTTTGATTGATGCTATGGCCAGTGGGCCAGATTTACATTTATTATGTGATAATGCGGTCATTGGGCCTAATTTTATATTATGATGATGATATGGCAATTGAGCCAAGATTTTGTGATTATATGTATTGGTGATAACGGCCTTGTGTGTCGGTTTACTATAGCTACAGGGTGGTAACCTGGGTAGATGTTCACTGAGATGTGGACCCGAGGTGAGTGTATGGTGGTAGCCTAGGGTTGGCCTGGAAGAGAGGTCACCTAGGTGAGTGGAAACTGTATAGGTGGACCATTATACGACTATGGTTGTGTTATGATATTATGATGGGATTTGTCCACCTGTGAGTCTCGTCGAGTTAGTCATGGATGTCACCCTGTGATGACTCGAGGCAAACGTTAGTGTTGGGCACTCTTTTTCTATAAAAGTGCATATTTTATAACCATTGCATTTTAAATCTATTCTTCTCAAAATAGCATGTTTTCCTACATACAAAACTCACTGATGGTCTCGGAACACCCACGGTCAGGGTAGTTGCCGGGAAAGGAGCAAGCCCAATAATTTTATAATATGGTTTTGGAAACTTTTAAAATAAAGAAGTGTTCTTCTGGGTTATCATTTTGAGATTTATTTGAATGTATGCATAAATTCACCACATCGTGTTATTTATATCTTATTTCGAACACTCATTGAGTATACTCCCGAATACTCACCCCCCTCACCTCTCAGTTTCAGGAAAAGCGGTAGGATAAGCACGAGTGGTGGTGATTGCTCTAAGGGTGAAGGCTCAGGTATAGCTACCTCGACTCACTTAGGAAGTTCATAGTCCACTGGGGTCATTTCCAATTTTTCTTTTAGTTGTGAGATTTGATAACTTATTTACAAATTTGTGATAAATATTGTCTCATGAGTTGGGATTAATTCCCACGGATTTTTATTTGAGTATGTACTTTTATTGATTTATGCGTATTCATTTACATTTGGAGTGTTGTGGCCTTGTTTTAGTCCATATAAAGTTTGGGTGAAAGGTTGGCTGATATTGGAAGTGTTTTGGGAACAGGTTTTGTGATAGCCTTACAGGCCTACAGGTTGTATTCTGTGTGATTGAGTA
>JAVXUL010140596.1:0-14901 GCA_035590515.1 Trichilia minutiflora
ATACGACACTTGGACTCACCAGACTATACTATAACAAGACTACCTATACTTGGGTACATAATCTAATTAAGATCACAAATCCTAAATATCTATGGCACCATAGATTGGGTCATATTTTAGATAGAAGATTGATTCAACTTAGTATAAGTGGACTTTTGAGTTCACTAGGTTCAGAACCCTTACTAACTTGTGAATTATGTCTTTAGGGTGAGATGACCAAATCTGCTTTTAAAGGTAAATATGAGAGAGCAAAAGAGCTATTAGAACTTATACATACTGATGTATATGAACCCTTTAGCACTAGAGCCAGAGGAGGATTTGACTACTTATTACCTTTATCAATGATATATCACGATATTGGTATGTGTATTTAATGAAATACAAATTAGATTCCTATAAAATGTTCAAGGAATTTAAAAATGAAGTAGAGAAACAGATTGGAAAGAGTATTAAAAATCTACGATCAGATCATGGAAGAGAATACTTGAGTACAGAGTTTCAAGAATTCTTGAAGGATAATGGTATTGTTTCTCAGCTAACTCCTCCTTATACACCATAGTTTGATGGTGTAGTTGAAGGAGGAATCGTACTTTATTGGATATAGTAAGATCGATGGTGAGTTTCATAGACTTGCAAGTCTATTTGTAGAGATATGTCCTGATGATCGTTGTGCATATCCTGAACGAAGTCCTATTAAAATCAGTCCAAAAGACTCCGTATGAGATATGGAGTGGAAAGAAAATCAGTCTCGGTTATATGAGACCATAGGGTTGTCCAGATTATATTAAAATTGTTAACCTTGATAAGCCGGATGTAAAATCGGAGAAGGGAAGATTTAATAGACATCCTAAAGATAGTTTAGGATATTATTTCTACTTTCATATTGATCAACGTATTATGGTCAGTAGAAATACACACTTCTTAGAAGAAGAGTTCTTGATAGAAGGTGGTGCAGGTAGATTAATTAAGTTTAAAGAAGGGTGTTTAGAATCTCAGTCCGATGACATTGAGGCTGGACCTTTCAATCAACAAACCTCAGTTCCAATTCCAATTCAAAAATCTTCTAGAGTATCGCAACCTCCTGAGTTATACGGTCTTATACATGAGCAAAAGTTTCACTCTTACCTAGTGGAAGAGGCAGATTATCCTGATGATTTTAAGAGTTATGAAAAAGCTATCCTGGATAAGGATTCAGGTAGATGGCTAGAGGCGATGGATTCTGAGATACAATTTATGTACACCAATCAAGTCTAGACACTTGTTGATCCACCAGAAGGAATTATTTCTATTGGTTACAAGTGGATCTTCAAGAGAAAGCTTGGTAAGGATGGTAAGGTAGAGATCTACAAAGCACGGCTAGTTGCGAAGGGGCACACTCAAAAGTAAGGGTTCGATTATGAGGAAACCTTTTTGCCCATGGCTATGATTAAATCCATCTGTATCATGCTAGCCAGCGTCACATACCATGATTTAGAGATCTAACAGATGGAGGTAAAAACTGCATTCCTCAATAGATATCTTGAGGAAAATATCTATATACAACAACCAGTTAATTTTATATCCACTGTAGATAGAAATAAGGTATGTAAGTTGTATCGATCCATTTATGGATTGAAGCAAGCTTCTCGAACCTGGAATAAACAATTTGATGATGTGATCAAATTGTATGGATTTGAACAAAACCCAGATGAACATTGTGTTTATAAATGGTTAAGGATCATGCCATTATGTTCCTCATATTGTATGTGGATGATATATTATTAATAGATAATGATATAGGCATGATAACTGAGACGAAAATCTGGTTTCTAAAACCTTCTCGATGAAGGATCTTGGAGAAGTGACCTATGTTTTGGGAATTCGCATCTATAGAGATAGAGCGAAGAGGATAATAGGATTATCCCAAAAGTTGTATATAGAGAAGATACTGAAGAAGTTTAGTATACAGAACTTTAAGAGAGGTCTTTTACCCTTCAATCACGGTCTTAATCTTTCAAAAGATATAGGTCCAAAGATCGATAAAGAGGTATAATGGATGTATAGTATACCTTATGCTTTGGCTATAGGTAGCTTGATATATGTCATGCTATGTACACGACCTGATATAACATATGCTGTAAGTGTTATAAGCAAATATCAGGCCAATCATGGAGAAAAGCATTGGTCAGCCGTTAAGACAATCCTTAAGTACTTACAAAAGACTAAGAATTTACTTTTGACTTATAGATCTCAGGAATTGAGTATACATTGATGCTCAGACTTTGATTTTCAGTCAGATCTTGATGATAGAAAGTCTACATCCGATTTTATTTTTGTATGTAATGGAGGTACTGTCAGTTAAAAAAGTTCCAAATAGACGACGACAGCAGATTCCACTATTAAGGCTGAATATATTACTCTTCTGATGCAGCAAAAGAGACTATTTGGATGCGAAAGTTAGTATCTGAACTTGGTGTTGTTCTTAATATGAGTTATCTGATAATTCTATTATGTGATAATACTGAGGTTATTGCATAAGCAAAGGAACCAAAGGCACACCAAAAGTTCAAACATATTCAACGTAAATATCATATTTTGAGAGAGTTCATTGGAGCTGAAGAGATATTGATATAGAAGACTGCTTCAGCGAACAATGTAGTTGACCCACTGACTAAGGCGATGATACAGAAGTAGCTGGACCAACATCTTGAGAAGATGGGTATCCAATATCACAACAAATGGCTTTAGTGCAAGTGGGAGCTTGTTAGTATATGCTCTAGAAACCATTCGTGTTGTCAGTTTCAGAGCTTATGATCTTATATAAACTTTTATATTTATTAATGAAAAAAGTAGTTCTTATTTACATACATTTACTGCTTCATTTATTTTTCATGTAAATGACTATTGAATGTATGTAAATTGTCCCAATAATTTTATTTAATTGTTAAATAAATTATCAAATTGTTCCCTATGTACGTGATATTGATTAGGTAACCATATCATATAGTAGACATATAGATGTTGCCTAATGATATTATATGATAATATATGTAAGCTGACAATATGTATATTGTCATAAGTGTATTAGTGTAGATTTATAGTTGGTGAGCTATTTATTAAATAGGACCAAATATTGATGAATCACTTGGTATACATGTAGTAAATGATTTATTGATAGATTGTAATTATATGCGACGTAATCCTTTGACCTGAGATGTCTAGAATCAGACTTTGTATGGATGTGTGTATTTTATATGGTGTATAAGTATAGGGCTAATCACACTTTCATAAGAAGCTGGTTTGGATATGCTTTCTTCATATAGGTATTCGATTGACAGTCAAAATGGGATCCTTTGGCTGGACACATTGGACTGAGAAATCTCGTTGCCTCTTTTCAAGTCGAGTTCTTAGTCGAATGTCGATATGATGTCTTGATTATAAGACGATGGCCATCACATAATAATGGCATATGATCGATGATTTAAAGGTGTATCGAGATTAGGATTTTGACAGTCCATGAACCCTTTCTCAATCAAGATATGATGACGGAAGGATATAACTCACACGTTATATGTAATCAAGAAAATTTTGATGAAGATACTTTTTCATCGTGACTTAGGGACTGTGGCACATTGCTAGATACTAACCATAGTCGATGAGCAATCGAAATATTCAGAGCTAAAATATTCAGCATAAGTTCACGGCTGAGTCATGATGAACTTTCATAGTCCACCAAGATCCTTTAACGCTTCTTCACCTAAGAGAGAGATAAAATATTATCGGCAGAGGGCTAGCAGTCTCATGATAATATAAAAATAGGCCGAAAACGATACGTATAATACTTATATATATTGAATATTCTTTAAAGTGTTAAAGAAAAGATATATTGATATCATAAGGTTATTTAATGTAAATAACTTGACAAATTTGATAATAATAATTATCAAATATGTTAAAATGTGATTTTAAGGCAAAATAGTAAAAATTAGGTTAAATGGTTTAATTTAGTTCAAAATGACCATTCTGCCCCTATGTGATACATGTGTGTAATTTATTATAAATTACATATTTAAATTTGATAATTATGATTATCAAACATATTAAAATATAATTTTAATATAAAATGATAAAATTTAAATTAAAATGTTTAATTTAGATGAAAATAACCATTTTCCCCTTCTATATAAATATGATGAGGGACATTATGGTAATTATATCATATTTATGTATTTTATGAAAATGTTTTATCTTAATTAATTTGTTAATTTAGTTGACCATTATCTACTTGTTTTAATTATTAAATAATTAGATAAATATAATAAAAGTTAATGGTTAATACTTTAACACTTGAATGAATGTGGTTTGTCTAAGTGTATTCATTTTTATCAAATGTCCACTGGCTCATCACACATCATGGTTGCATCCATATTATATGGTTATGGTTGTATCACATTATAAACCAATTAAATAATATATTTATTAGATAAATATGTATTTATTTAATTAGAAATGACATGGAAAATATATAAGGATATTTTTTATATTTCATTTTACATTGGTAATTAATTGAAAATTGAAAGCAAAATTGCTCTCTCTCCCAAAGCTAAGTTCAGCCAAGGAGATGGTGTAAAATGGAGAGGAGTTAGATTTCAAGCTCTCATCTTCATCAAATAAGCATCCTTGCAAAATGAGCGAACAAAGCCCTAAGGTAATTCCCCTTGAAAACCTTTGTTTTCCAATCAATTAACCTAGGTTTTTTAGCTTGAAAATTTATATTTCAAGCATGATTTAGGTCATAGAACCTTCATATTTAAGCAAACAATAACAAAAAGAATAAGCACTAATGCATACAGCTTCTTTTTCCCCTAATAATCAAATAAAGGTATCTCAGAATACCTCACTTGTTATTTATTATTAGGAGAAGAAGCTACCGCTTCTATAGAACAAGTAATATGAACATAAAATATATGCCACATAAGAAATACAAAGATCTTTCTTTCATGCTAATCATACCTTAATACTGGAAGAAGTGTGGATACTACTTTCTCATCAAGCTCTCAGGTTCCCAATTCATCTCCTCAACTATTGTATTCTACCACAAGACCTTTACCATCTGAATAGTCTTATTTCTCAAAACCCGCTCTTTCCAATCAAGTATCCTCACCGGTTGTACCATACAATTGAGATTGTCTCTCAAATCAATCGGTGGTACCTCAAGTATGTGTGATGGATCCGACACATACTTTTTGAGCATGGATACATGGAATACATCATGAATCCAACTCAACTCCGATGGAAAATCCAATTTATAGGCTATTGGGCCTATTCTTTCTACAACTTCAAAAGGTCCAATATATTGAGGATGCAACTTCCCCCAATTTCTGAATCTAATTATCCCTTTCTGTGGCGATTCCTTTAAGAAAATCTGATCGCCTATTTCAAATTCTAATTCCCTTCTCGGATTATTAGCATAAGATTTTTGCTTATCTTTAGCCACTTTTAACCTTTCTCGGATAATTTTAATCTTCTCAACGGTGATCTCAACAATTCAATATTATCGAGCTTTCTTTCACCAACTTCATCCTGACATATTGGGGTTCTGTATTTTCTGAGGTGCCATTTCAATGCTAGCCTGATAAATATTATTATACGTAAACTCTATCAATGATAAGTGCGTATCCTAAATGCCCAAAAATTCAATAACATATGCTCGAACTATGTCCTCTAGTGTCTGGATGGTCCTTTCTGATTGTTCATCAATCCGAGGATGAAATACAGAACTGAAAGTCAATTGAGTACCCATAGCTTTCTGAAGTCTTGGCCAGAATCGAGATGTAAAACAGGGATCTCGATCTGACACAATTATAACTGGCACTCCATGCAGTCTAATGATCTCTGCAATGTATAACTTGGCCAATTTCTCCAAGGAAAAATTTATTCGAATTGGTAAAAAGTGAGTTGATTTAGTGAGTCAATCTACAATCACCCAAATCGCATCGTGGCCAGCCTTTGTCCGAGGCAACCCAACCACAAAGTCCATGGTAATGTGCTCCTATTTTCACATAGGTATAAGTAGAGGTTGAAGAGTCTTGCAGGTTTCTAATGCTCTATTTTAACCTGTTGACATATTAAACATCTAGCCACAAACTCAGCTACATCCTTTTTCATCCCCAACCACTGATAACTCTCTCTAATGATTCAGTATATCTTAGTATTTCCCAAGTGCATAGCAAATACAGTACTATGGGTCTCCTCTAAGATAGCTTCTCGTAGTGCTCTATCATTGGATAAACAAACCCATCTTCTGAATGTCATGTTCCTATCTTGAGTGAAGTAAAAGTCACTCTCCTTGCCATCTAAAATCTCCTGGCAAGCCTTGACCAACTCACTATCTTGCATCTAACCTTGTCTGATCTGATCGACTAGGGTAGGTCTGACCATGAAACTAGTCATCAAGGCTCCAACCTCATCATACCCTAGTGACACTCTCATAATTTTCAAATCCATCAATAAAGGCATATAAGTGGCACGAATATAAGTCAAGCTGGTTGAAGACTTCCTGCTACCACATTTGCCTTTCTTGGGAGGTAGTCGATGATCAGGTTATAATCCTTAATCAATTCCAACCACCTCCACTATTTCAAATTCAGCTCCTTCTGTGTAAGTAAGTACTTGAGACTCTTATGATTAGTGAATATCTAGTACTGCTTCCCATATAAGTAATACCTCCGTATCTTTAATACAAATACCACTACTACCAACTCTAAATCATGGGTAGGATAATTTTCTTCATGCTTCTTCAGCTGCCAAGAAGCATAAGCTATCAACTTCCTATTTCGCATTAACACACATCCGAGGCCTTATCTCGAGGCATCACTGTAAACTATATATCCGTCTCCTGGTGTAGGGAGTGTCAAAATCGGTGCTGAAGTAAAACAGTTCTTCAGAGCTTGGAAGCTCTGCTCACATTAATCATCCCACTCAAACTTGGCCTCTTTTCTTGTAAGCCGCATAAGAGGTGTAGCCAATAAGGAGAAGCCCTCAATAAATCTCCTATAATATCCCGTTAGCCCCAAAAAACTATGGATCTCAGTAACATTGTTTGGTTGTTCCAACTGTACTGTAGCTTCAATCTTCTTTGGATCCATAAGTATCCAACTGCTAAATATAACATGCCCTAGAAAGTTTAACTCTCTAAGCCAAAACTCGTACTTAGAGAATTTCGTTTACAACTATCTCTTTCTCCAAGGTTTGAAGCACTACCCTGAGATGTTGAGCATGTTCTCTCTTACTTCTCGATTATACAAGTATGTCATCTATTAATAGAATGACAAACTTATCTAAATAAGGGTGAAAAACCCTATTCATGAAATCCATAAAAGCAAAAGGTGCATTTATTAATCTAAATGGCATAACCAAGAACTCATAATGACCATATCGAGTTTTGAATATCGTCTTTTGAACATCATCCTCTCTAATCCTAAGCTGATGATATCTGAATCTTAAATCAATCTTGGAAAACACACTTGTACCCTGCAATTGATAAAACAGATTGTCAATTCTTGGTAAGGGATACTTGTTTTTGATAGTCACTCGATTGAGCTGTTTATAATCAATACACAACCTCAATATACCATCTTTTTTTTTCACAAATAGTATTGGTACACCCTATAGAGACACACTTGGCCGGATAAATCCCTTTTCAACTAAGTCTCCCAATTGAGTTTTTAGTTTCTTTAATTTTGCGGGTTCAATACGATAGGGTGGAATCAAAATCGGTGTCGTTCTTGGCATAAGATCAATATAAAACTCAAATTCACTATCTGGAGGTAACCTAAGCAATTCCTCCAAAAACATGTCAAGGAATTCTCTAACCATTGGCACCTATTCTAGGTTAACTCCTAAAACTGATTTATCAATCACAAGTGACAAATACGTCTGATACCCTTTCTGTAATAATCTTCTAGTTTCCATCGTCGCTATCATACTAGAAGGAAGTATTTTTCGCTTACCTGTAAAAGTGATCTCTAGCTTACCCGATCGTCTGAAGGTTACTACCTTCATAAAACAATCAATCGAAGTATAATGTTGTGACAACCAGTCCATACCCAAAATGGTATCAAAGTCTTGGATTCTCAACGGAATCAAATCAATCTTAAGAGCAGTATCCCCTACCAAAATCTCACACCATCTAAACATGGTGTTCTAAAGCAATCTCTGTCCCAAGAGCAAATAAACAACCAACTCTGGTTCCAAAGGTACAAGGTCCCTATTAGCGTACCTTAAAAATGTCATACTAATGAATGACCTATCTGATCCAGGGTCAACTAATATGTATGCTGGATGGTCAAAGATCATCTTCATACCAGTAATCACGTTTGGATTGGTCTGAGCCTGCTCTTGGTTCATTGCAAACACCCGAGTCTGAACTCGTGACTAGCTCGTCTGGTTACCTTGGCGAGTGGACACACTTCTTGAACTTGATCAGCCAACATCCAAAAACTGTGTCTGAGGCATAGGCTATTGTACACCAGAAAATCTCAAATCCTGTATTGGTTGGCTAGTTACCTCCGGTATCCCCAAACTAGAGTTTCTTCAGTGACAAGTTTTTGGATAAACTCTATCAATTATATTAGTTAAGTCTCATAGTCTGCTATCGTACTACTCATCTGTTTTAAATTTATGAATTCTTATCTTTTCTGATTACTATAGAAGTGAGTAAAATACTTCTTTTGAAAAAATCTCTGGAAATCTACCCAAGTAGGCCTAGCACTTAGCCTTAAAGTTATGTTCTACCACCAAGTAGCAATACTATGCTCAAGCAACCTAGTAGCCATTCTCAACTTTTCCTCATCTGACAAATCCATGTCATCCATATTCTGTTATATAGTTCTTAGCCATTTACTTGCTTCTAACGTATCTATATTTCCATAAAATAGAACACTTCCTAGTTGTCTCACTTCCTTAATCAATTTGGATAACTTTTTCCTTGGTCGAGAAGATCAACTTGGACTTGATTCGGGTTTGGTACCAAATTCTATGCACACATAAATGCCATAAATGTATTCCAGGTCTCCTATAACCAAGAAAAATGAGCATTCCCTTCAATATTTTGCATTTGCAGGTGAGGATCCATAGGAACTTGCTCCTGATTATAAGCAAAAGGTGGAGCATGAGATGAAACCTCCTGATCATCTCGAATGATTATATTTCTCTAAGGTCTACCCGTCCCCCTATCGAGCCGTGGCGGTATTTCTACACAAATAAGCAATACTCATCATATCAAATCAATAAAATCATAATTTGACTCAACTCAATCTATGGTTCACTAACACAAATTTTATTAAACTCATCAAAGTCTAAAAATCTTAAATCATCGAAATTAAAAGAATTCAAAAATGAGAAATCGAAGTCCATATACAAAACCACAAGGTCTGATACCAATAAAATTGTCAAGCCCTGACCCTAGTCAGCCACATGGCAACCGCCGCGAATCCGAAAATACATTCTATTAATTAGAATGCCTTTTTAGGACACGCAAGGCATTTACACCTGTTTTCGAAATCCTTTTTTAAATATAAACAAGGTATAGAAGAGTTTCAGATAAAATAAATCATATATATCAAACAAAATCATACTTTTATACAACATGTTACATTAGAAACTCTTTTCAAAATATATTAATTTAATAATTTCTCAACCTAGTAAAATACAGAAAGTCAAATAATATTTATTATATTATTCCATTCAATGGATCACATGATAAAAATCTGAGTCGAGTACCTGAAATCTTACTGAAACCTCCATTTAGTTACGTTACACCCGCACACGACTATACTAACCTGAAATGGGGGAGTGAGGGGTGAGTATTTGAAAAAATACTCAGTGAGCAGATAATAAATCTAAATAGCAAAATAAAAACTCAAGGATTGATTACGGAAAACCCTCATAATCATAAAAATTCAAATCTTAATTGAAATGTGGCATAAGAAAACACGACTAAGATGTCACTGTGTAAATATATAACATGAACTCATTGGATTCCATCAATCCTATCATAGACTGTATAGTCAATCCAATAGTTCTATTGGATCCCACCCATTCTATCTGAGCTGCATGAACAATCCTTATCCATAGTTTTATTATATCCCACTCACTCTATCTAAGCTATATGGACAATCCTTATTTTTGAGTCCATTGGATTTTGCCCACTCTACATGAGCTGCATGGCCAATCCTCACCCATATAAAAATCAAAAACAATGACACATAAGGCCACAAGTCAATAATTATGTCTCACAAGGCCAAATCGACATCGATGGCACTCAAGGCCAAAACTAATTCAAAGGCACACAAGGCTAAAACCATCATTAATGGCTTATAAGGCCAAAAACATCATACGTGGCTCGCAAGGCTGAAATAGTAAAATAAAACATAATAGCACACAAAGCCAAATAACAACAATGGCACTCTGGCCATTTACATACTCAAACTATGCTGCAAATCATATAACATTATTAAAAACAATATTCGTAATTAGCCTTCTGCCTTAAATCCATAACAATAAACTTATCATAACATCATTGAGAGATAATATCCATAATAGGCCTCTGGCCTCACATTCATAGTAACAAACATGTCATAACATTCCTAATTCTACCATAAATAAGGGACCATCCCGATCACCACACAATTGTATATCCATCGCCTCCTCATATTAATCATGTATATACATATACATATGTTCAACCATCACTAAGCGAAATAAACATATAAATGCTTATAATTATCATTTAAAGAGGCAAAAGCAGAAAAAAAATATCCACTCACCGCTCTGGGGTGGAAAACCACCTTCTGGATGTCTCCCTCGCATCGGAGACTTCTAACCTTAGCTGTTGCACCTAGATGCACATATAAACATACTAATTCAACGATCTATCATATAACATACTCATATCATGCAATGCATTGTCATACTTCTCTCTCTCTCTATCTATCTATCTATCTATCTATCTATCTCTCTTCCCACTGCCAACGTACTGTCCGATTACATTCTCACTCCATTTTGAATCATCCTCAGTTCTTTTAACACCATTATAAGTAAAAACTCCATAATTTATCAATTCATTCGATAAACTAAGAAATCTCCAAATTCTAGGGTTTTGAGAATAGTAACCTAATGACTATTTTTCTCAATTCGAACTAAAAAAAAAGCATAAAATAGAGAAATAAATTGAGGGACAAACTTACCCAAGTTGGTAGGTATGTTTTAAGCCTTTCTTTGCTTGATTTCCTCTTCTTGATTAATGTTCATTCACAGTCCCTCTCTCTAGATTCTTCACAAATCGTCAAGAAGAACTCTACTCTAAAGGTGTTTTTGAAGTCTGGTGTTGATTCTGGGGTCATTGTGAGAAGAATGATGAAGTATAGTGGAGATTTGAGTGAGAAATATTTTTGACAAAAAGAGAAGAGCAGTTGCAGAGATGGGAGTGAAGGAAAGAATTGGAGAAGATGAACCCTGGTTATGTATATAAAAAGGGGCCTTGAAATGACCAAAATATCTCTCAAAATCATGCTTCAGAGTTCACCACGTCTCTAAGTATCGATACTTTCTGACGAAAAGGGTTATTCAAGTCCTTTTTACATTAATGTATCGATACTTTCCTTTACAGAGGTTCCCTCTGTCCACAACGTCATAAAGTATCATTACTTCAATCTTCAAGTATCGATACTTTCAGTCGAATATAGGTTTCTGACTCAAATGCGCCCCGAGTATCAATACTTCACTCCCTGAAGTATCGATACTTTAAACTTTATTGTTCATTAAGGCTGCAAAGTATCGATACTTCAGTTTTACTGTTCATCACTGTTCATAAAGTATCGATACTTCCCGTAAGAGTATCAATACTTCCTGTTCTCTAGTGCCAAGTATCGATACTTCAGCACCCAAAATATTGATACTTCGCCCTTATTTTTCTCAATTTAGGATTGTAACTTTAAATGGCCATAACTTTTGATCTAGACATCTATACGGAACCTATGATATATCGATGGAAAGCTATCTTCGAGCTCTACAAAAAAAATAAGAACTTTTTTTTCAAATGAAGATGATTTTAGAGTCAAAAATTCAGGTCGTTCAAGGTAAGTCATTATTTTTCATTATAGACCTCCTTAAAAATATTTTCAATCTATTATACCCTCTAATGCATGCTTCACACACAATAACATGTACGTAATCTCATGAGGGATTGACACGCCACAGAATACCTGGAGTATGCTTATATAATCATATACCTAGAGTATGATCAGACCTATCATATATAATCATGCAATGACCATAGAATGTAACATAAAATAATATATTAACATGAATGGACTCTGTCTATCGAAACACTAGAAAAGGACTTTGTGCCCAAACATATATATATAACATTATCCAAATCCATTACATACATATATGTACACTATCTAAAATCCAAAATATATCAATGTTGACAAAATACATACTAGGGCTATAAGCCCACTTAACATCTGACTATATACAATAGACCCATAAACCCTATAACTGCATGACGGTATCTTGCTCCATTGGTTTGCCCTCTTGACGATCCACTATACATTATTAGTAAACCTGCAAAATTGGGGTAAAAAAGAAGGGTAAGTCTGAGAAAGACTTAGTGAGTAGAACGAAAAAATATGAACAATTAAATCAAGAAATAAGCATGATTAATAATCTATCTAATGATTCATACAATCATAGGCTTATAATCATTCACCTGAGAAACTTACACAACCATATAATCATATAACATATACATATCGTCTTTATCTAGTCCATGTCTAGGGCTACGCACTTAACTGGACAGAGGGACAATCCATGCCCAGGACAATGCACTTGACCAGGTAGAGGGACGATTATACCTGGATCCATGGATCAAATCTATAGCACACGCATACGCATGCAATCATATATATAAAAGCATAAATCTAACAACTATGTTAGGCCTCCTCCTGGCCTTTACTCAATTCAACACGTCAACACTTCCAAAAGTCAACAATCACATAATATACAAACAACCATAGCCATAACTTCATCCATAAACACAATATGTATATATACATCACACGTATAACAAACATCAAGAAAATAATTGTTCCACTCACAAGGTTTTCTATCAAGGGATGGATGCAATCTGTATCACTAAGGCCTCAGTGATCGCTTTCTTGAAGTATTTGTAGCACAATATGATTAATATTGTGAGAATAAGTCGAATAAAATACTTATAGATGCGTAGACATAAATATCAAATATGCACAAATATAACCTAAAAGGAAGTCTACATAACTAATATCACACAAGATGTGATGAATATTAATTCAGATAACGTAAGTATGCATTATGGCATCAAAGTCTTAACTTAGTTTTAACGACAGGGCTGCACAAAATAGCCACCTTACTGAGTATGGTGTGAGCACGTCTAACTAGATATCAAACTGAATTTTGGATATGTTATACCTATATGTCTCTAGTTTCCATAGCCACTTACGGCACCTCATTCAGAGTTAAATAACTCAACTTATTCCCACACGAACAGACACTATTCAAGCAAAATTCCATTTCACCCTTAAGGCGAACCAAAGCTTTCTCAAGTAACAAGCCTAAACCATATTACCAGCCACTTATCCATACCATTTATGAACAAAAGCACAAAATTTTTATAACTATTATTCATCTCCTTCCTTGGGATTTTAGGGTTTCAAACTAGAAGCTTTAATCAGCTCAATACTTATCATTAGTAAGTTCATAAGCATCCTAGACATATTTCTATGGCATCCATAAACTCATATCACCATGGACTCAAAATACCCAAATTTGGGTTTTATAAACCCTAAGTAAATCAAAGAAATGAATAGAACATCTTACCTTAAGCAAGCTCTAGGTTACAATTTTGAAGTTGATTTGATGATTGAAAGCTTGGTATGACCAAATTTGAAAGAGAAAGAACCTAGGGTTTAAAGAGAGATAAAAATCTGGTTGAAATAAAAGAGATGAAGGGGAAGGGCCTTATTCACATCCCTGACCCAAATTTGGGTGTTGGAGCACCCATTTATAGGATGGGGCACCCAATTGTGGGCTGGAAAGCCCAATCACTGCTGGCTCATCACTAATCCTATGATTTTCTTCCTTTTTTGCTTATAATTCAGGCCTTATTATAAACAAAAAAGTTTTCGATAATTGTCTTATGTTTCTAATGATTCAAATTATTCAAGAGTCATTACATTTGGAGTTTTCTATAGAAAGTTATGGCTTAAAAACTACAAGGTGCGCAAAGATACACTGCCAACCTGAAGGGCTACGGCATTCAATTGTTTGGACCAAAAAATGATTGAATCGGGGAAAGTGGTAAACATAAAACTTGTAGATTATTGTGTTATCTTTCTATGAAAAAAAATTCATCTAAATTAGAGTTTGATAACCTATAATATCGCCAAGAAAACTATAGAGTGCTTGGCAGTGTACTGCCACTCATACTAGTTTTTCAACTTATATTGCAACAACACTTAAAACACGGGTTATTACATTCTCCCCTCCTTATAAAAGATTCTTCCCTAAATCTAAATGTATGCTTCTAATTTAGAACTCATACCTTTATGAGAACAAGTGAGGAAACTGAAGTCTCATGGTATCTTCAGATTCACAAGTAGCTTCCTAATTGTTATGATGCTGTCATATGACTTTTACTGAGAGGATCCATCTCAAAAGAAGTTTTTGAACTTCTTTATCCACAATAGCTACAGGTTGTTCTTGTTAAGACACGTTTTGATCAATTTTCACTGCTTGTAAGTCCAGAATATGAGACTCATCCGGAAGATATTTTCTAAGCATAGATACATGGAATACGGGGTGTATCCTGTCCATGCT
>JAVXUL010140607.1:0-14900 GCA_035590515.1 Trichilia minutiflora
CCTTCTTCGTTCTGCCATTTTTTCAAAACTCAAAGTACTACAAAAATTTCTGGGTTGCTCTCACTTCCTTCTTTTTCGCTGAATGACTTTGTAAGTGGCTTTTTGTTAGTTTCCCATAGACGACACTAGTTATTGAGGTGTGAATATGAATATGGCTATTGCGTCGTCGGATCCTTGTCAGAGAAAATGGATGGTCGGATACTCTTTTGCAGAGCCTCACCTCCAAGTCCCTGCAAGACAATAACACGCTAGGAATCACGTCAGGTGGGGTTCTCGACAAAAAAACTTCGATGCCTAAGTCAGTGAAAGAGTGAAAGATAGAGAAACTAATTTTGGTAAAAGGAAAAGAACGGAATGCTCAACTAAAAGATGCGGAGTAGGACAAAAGGATTTCGAACCCTTTGTTTCCTGATTTTGTCTCTTTATATAGGGCCCTTGGGATGTGAGTGAAGTGACTTGACATCAAAGAATGGGAATGATGGGATGGCTTGTCTTGGGATAGTATGCCAGTCACTTTTATTTAAGGGATGGGACATCTATCAAGCTTGATGCTTTTAGACCTTCTGAGATTCGACGAGAGATGGGACAAATGTCTGAATTTTGTCAGGGTGGTACTTCTTATTGTAGGGTCCTTAATCATTAATCATTCCTATTTTTGATGATCTTCAAGAGCTGATGATGAGTTAGGCTTCTCCGGGAGGCAATGATTAGGGAGCCTGGGTGGTAGACAGTTAGAGTTCCTAAGAGGCGTGAGTTAGGGAGCCCGAGTGATGGGTAGTCAAGGACCTGAGGGCGTGAGTTAGGGAGCCCGGGTGATAGAGGTCTCCACGTGTCGTCCGAACTTTTATCCAAACCCAAATAAAAGGTTTTTTTTTCTAAAAATGCTGAGTATTTAGTATGCAAGTTTTAAAAATCTATATATAGATTGAAATAAGCTTCCTGCCAATGATATTTAAAATTTCATAATGTTATTTTTTCATTTGACTTTATATAAAGATCAATGTATTTTCTAAAAGGTTAATTAGAGTAAAATTTATTTCTTTATTCTATATGTAGATAATATTTTACTTGTAATTAATAATAAAAGTTTGCTATATGAGGTAAAATAATTTATCTCTAAAAATTTGAGATAAAAAACATGGGTGATGCATTCTATGTCATTGGGATCAAAATTCATAGAGAAAGACTTCTTTAAATTTTAGGACTATCTTAAGAAACTTATATAAATAAGATTTTAGAGAGATTTCAAATGAAAAATTGTTTACTAAGTATTGCTTCTATTGTGAAAGGAAATAAAGTGATGAGGTACCTTTAAAAAAAAAAAAACTATATGCTTATGTATAGACGAACTTAAAATTTGAAAGTAACTAACTACTTTAATACATACTTTGTCAAATGTGATGACTCAAGAAAATCAACATATAGAAACATTTTTATGTTCATTGGTGAAGTTCGTAACTTACTTTGAAAGTGATTAACTACCTTAATGTAAATTTTAATTATTACTTCTATAATAAAAGCAAAGTTCGTAACTTACTTTGATGTTACATAGCACAATGTATAAGTGAAAAGTTTCATTTCTAGGCTTAAAATTGTGAATATCCCTTTCTAAGCCATTAAAATTATTTAGTAACAATTTAGTTGCGATTTTTATAATTAAGAATAATAAAAATAGTAATCAAAATAAATATATTGACATCAAGTATTTAATTATAAAAGAACGTGTGAGCCCCCGTGTTCTTGAATAAAGGTATTTTCATCTTTCTAGTAATTTATGTCCGGGTTCTATAAGGATTTATAATATTTCAAGGCCTGATTTAAGGTTTTGAAAGAGTTAGAATGATTAAGGAATGAGAATGGATGTCGAGAATTGATCGGGAACTTGAGCATAAGAGAAAACTCAAAGTGAGAAGCATTCGATCGAACGAATAGTCGGGTTTGTTCGAACGAATGGGATTTGATCCAACAAAAACTTGGTTTGTTCGATCGAACCAAGGATACCAGATTTTCTAGAGAGCTTGAGAATTCTCGGTCGAAAGAAACTTGACTTCGTTCGAACGAAACATCATTTGGTCGAACGAAGGGTGTAATTTGGTCGACTGAATCGTGCGAAAGGACAGAATTACCCCCTTCTGAAAGCTTCTTTTCTTAAATAATCAGCAGCAAAATGATAATTTTGCCCTCATTTTTATAAAAAGGGAGCTGACCCCCTCTTTCTCTTGGTTTTTCTTCTTTTCTTCCTCCTTTCTCCTCTCTCATTTCTCTTCTGTTCCACACACACACACATTTCGTTTTTCATTCTTTTCTTGATTTCTTTCCACCATTTCATTGTATTCCATGTCTAGAACGCATTGGTAGCTTCAATTTGCGGCAAGAAGCGTCGAGATCGAGTGGGAAGAGTTAGGGTTCCGGAGCTCAAAATGGGTTTTTCGGTGTTCCAGGTTAAATTGAAGAAAACCAACGATACCACGAGGTTCGTAGCTTCGTTCCTAACTCGTCTGTAACTTTTGTTTCACACTTTAAGCGATTTTGTAGAAATGGGTTTTACTGTGCTTCGTATTAGATTTCTGAGTTTTAATACATAGATTTAAGTTTTTTGATGTTAGTTGGATTGTAGAAACTTTGGGTGATTTGTTAGGAAGCTAGAAATAAGATTTTGGAAAAATGTGCATGATTGTGAACATTACCTGGGTTACTGTTCACACGAGAATGTGGGACCTATTTGTAAGAATTATGGAATCGAGCCAAAATACGTAATTCTAGATGCAATGTGGGTTGTGGGTGTTGAGAATAAGATAATTGGTTGAGTTAAGGGGAGTTTTAGTCGATTTTGAGAATGAACCGATTTTGGATATTCGAGTTAAGTGTTTTTCTCGCATACGAGTCTCGTTTGTAACTCAGAATGTGAATTGATGGGGTTTTGATATCTATGTATAGGCTCAGATAGCAAGGAGCAGGAATGCGACCTGAGCGAGGAACTCTAGGGAGTGTACCCTCCCTAACTAGTGAGTGGATCCTTTTACGTTTTCACTGATTTACATAATTTCTAATGCTTTTATATGCATATGTTTGATAAATGCCGATATCAAGGATTTATGCTTTGTTTTATATATGTTTGAATAATGAGAATGATTATGGATTTCAATGTATGTGTTTATTAGTTTTGTGGCTGGAGAGCCAACTGGTTTTGTTGGTTTGTTGATTTATGTATGTTTTATGTGAATGATGGCTGTTGGGCTAGTTTTTATTTATGCTATGCTTTGATATGGATTTTATGATGATGATTTGGCCAGTGGGTCATGTTTTGGTGGTTTGTGTATAATGATAGACTAGTTGGCCAGGTTTTGATTTCTGTTATGTGGTAATACGGTAGGTGAGTCAGGATTTATATTTGTTTTTCGATTTGTGATGATACGGTCTGAGGGCCAGGTTTTCTTATTGTATTTTGGTATTGTGTTTTATGTTGGTATTTTGGTGATGCGGTCGAGAGGGCCCAGTTGTTGTTAGCCATTATGGCCTGTGTGATTTCTGTAGCTACAGTGTGGTAGCCTGGGGAAGAGTTTACTGTGATGTGAACCCCAGGTGAGTGCTGATGAGGTAGCCTAGCACGGACCCAAGTAGAGGCCATTTAGGTGAGTGATGTGAAGTAGCCTGGGAGAGGACCACGAGGTGGCCGCCTAGGTGAGTGAGTGCCAGAACAGGACATGTGATAGTCCGTCTGGGGATTTGATGTATAGTAGCCTGAGGATGTACCTCGAGGAGGCCACCCAGGTGAGTGTGTGCTAGATAGTGGATTATCTGGAGCTGTATATTCATAGAGGACAATCACGACTATCACTACGTGACTACTTGACAGCTAACATCAATGGTGGGCTTATTTTCTAACGAAACCATGCATCATTTTAGTTTATGTATTTAAAATATAATTTTTAAACAGTATGTTTTATCTGTATATAAAATCCATTGATGGCTCGGGATTACGCCTGATCAGCGTAATTGTTGGAAGGTTGGCTATGCCCAATGATTTGCTCAGTACTTGATTGGTTTTGGTTTGAAAATGAAAAAGATAGTTTAAATGTGCTTTCCTTGTAGTGTTTTTATTTGAATAAATATTACTTGATAATGATTGTGTTTGTACTTATTTTTATTATCTAGTTTTATCGTTTTGTTTCCCTCACTGAGTATACGTTAGTATGCTCACCTCTTTTTCCCACTCACAGGTTTAGCTCAGCGGTAGCGTGGATGGTGGTGGTTGTATCGGAAGCGGATATTGTAGGTATTGATCCTATATTTGACTCACTCTCATTGTATTGAGTCCATTGAGAGCGTCATTTGATTTGTATGGCTTATATGTTTTTCATTATTTTCAGGAATATAAAAACTCTGAAGAAATTGTGATATTAAAGTTTGTAATAAAATATTTTTATTATTATTTCATAATTTTATTTGATGGATTTGATGGTGAATATTTTAGAAGTGCTTGAGTTGTCTTTTGGTTGAGAAGTAATTTGAAAGTTTAGAAGAAATTTTATTGGGAGTGCTTTATATTTGTTTATGATTTCAGCTTTACAGGTTCTTAGTAAGTATTTTGGACCTAAGGAATGTTTATTAGGAATCTGTGACAGTTGTCATAGGTAGAACCAACTGATCAGGGTGTGACAATAAGAAATCTACAAAGGTTGAACATTTTAAGTTTATTAACTGTTCATGACTCTTTTCTATTTGGATTGTAGAAGAGCCCCCAAATGCGGTAGAATAGTATAGATTAACGTATTAACTGCATCTTCTTCTTCGTCTAGTTCCATTTTAACTACGGACGAAAAAGCCATCCTTGGAGAGGATTTTGCAACTATTTTAGTTGCATTAAAAATTGCTTCTCGTTGATCATGAGTGAGATAATAATCCCACCATCCTTGCAACTATCTTACAAATCCTGTAACAATGACGATGTCTTTCTATTTTTCAGTATTATCATGTCATTTACACGCAGATGCAAACATAGTCATATTTTTAATGACTTTAATGATCTGATATTCTGACAGACCATTTATACTCCATTCAACCATTGACTTTCCATCATAACTGACTGCATATAGATAATCAGTTATCTCAAATTGAAGATCGACTGGGGTACGCCTTTTGTAGTAGGCTTTAGTTGGATAAGTTGGCTGAGGTTTAAAAGTTATTTTACTAACTTCTTTTGGTTCAACCAGTTCCTTTAATGAACTTTCCAACTCTTTGATTTGTTGAGCAGAATATTCTAATTCCTCAAAGCTCTTTTCTTCTTCAGAATCTATTTGTTCATACTCTTCCTGTTCTATTTTAAAAACAGATATTTGCTGTTTGGCCTTGTTATCATTTAGATTTAAATCAGCCAATTTATTGGCCAATACATCCAATAGCTCAGTTTTAGCTGTGGTTTTGAATTCTTTTAAAAAAGGAGGCGACCTAATTAAAAGCTACTGGGTTTTATTAAACCCTTTCTGTGACTTACTTCTGATTCTAACTTCGAGTTTTTATTAAATAGACTTTCTAATCTCGAGAGTTGCTTTCCTAAACTCTGTAAATACATATTAGAAGAATTATTTTGTTTGACTATATGATTTAAGTTTTTATGTGTTATCATTCTGTCTTTAGTAGATGATCCTTTTTTAAAATGAAAAGAAATACTGTGAATAACTGAAATTGCACTAATCCCATATGTAAATAACTGAAATTTCTTCTGTACTCCTTTATAAGTTTAAAAGGTAATAAATGAAATTTCATTATGTCATAGTTAATGGACATGTTTATTTTACAATTTTAACTACATAATTTGTTCTTGAAAAGAAAGAACCTTTGCTGTAAACCTTTGATATTGGAACAGAGGGAATTTCCCGATTTGCTAAATGATTTTCATTATTTTCAATAATTGAGATTTATTTATTTTCTATTTTAGAGTTTTTTGAAGCATAACTAAACCTATCGAACATAGATCTCAAAAAGAAAACCATTTTAACACACAGAGACAATAAAAAGAAACTTATGTTGATCCTAATCTTAGGACTGTGTAAATACATACATTGTGTGAGACTCAATTTTCTTGCTACCAAAATTTTGAGTTTTCTACTTCCTAAATCTTTGTTTTCTCTTGCTTGTAAATCTTCAAACATCATAACAAGATTCTCTCACATTAATATTCATAATTAACAATGATCATAGCAGTTAGGAAGAAAAATTTTTACCAGAAAATTTTTCCTTGTTTGATGTAGCTCTACTTTGACATTGAGTAGGCTTATTTTAGCTCTTAGAATTTTTTTTAATTAAAATACAGTTGCAATATTATCAAGTATTTTTATTTTTATAATTTTTTAAAGAAAAAAAATTTATATATTCATCTAATTTAAAACTTTAAAATCAAAAAAACGTTTATAATAACAAAAGTTAAAAGTTAGTGAAAGTAATAAATTATACTTATAATATACAAGCATAAAAGATTGTTTAAGAAAAACAATAATTGTTAAGAGTTCAATTGGGTATGTCATTTATTTTTTTACGTAATTTTATTTAAAGTTAAAATTGTGAAGAAAAAAGTTTTAAAAGAAATTTTATACATTTAAAAATATATTAATGATAAATAAGAGAGTACAATAAAGAGAAAAATTAAAGAAGCATTGAAAATCACAGCTAGCAAAACCCGAAGTTGGGAACACTCCAAAAATTAAAAAGCGTTTCTTTTTGAATCTTGGACAGAAGGGAATGGATTCAGGTGAAAGCACTTTAAACTAAACCATAATTTGATAGGACTGCTCGTTTAAAAGAATTTTGATGGGGTGGCAGTAATATCAGTCTTTTTTATTGGATAATTCTATTAGATCAGTTTTATCCTAGGCTTTTTCAAAACATAATTTATACCTTGTGACAATTAATGAATTTTATTATTTTAGGAGGAATGAAGAATCTATTTCCTACATATAAAAAGTGATGTTTTTATTGGTAATGTTATAAGAATTAGGAACTCAAATGTTATTGTCCTATACTAAATATCATGTATTATTACTTAGTAAGTTTTCACACTAATTTTATTTTATAATTTGTATTTATTTATTATTTTTATAAAGAAATGAATAGTGTTTATCAATTAGTTAGGAAGCGTATCCTTTTAGGAAATGTAAGATGAGTATTGACGAAGGCAAAAAAGCTTGGTCTTTACTTGATTATTTTGGATTGTACTCACTGAAATTTCGATATAACGTCAATCAGAAATCCTCTTTAAGAACAGGCTGACAAACAATATCAAATATTTTTGAGATTTGGAGTCAAGCTTGCAACTCTTCTAAAAGTTTCTGAGCCCAAAAGATGTGATTTTGCAACTATGCATGAACTTTGTGAAGATTTAGTAATATAAAATTTTGATAAAAAAACTTGAATACGAGTCAATAGATGAAAACAAATCAAGGCCGATGAAATAGAAAACACAGAGAAAGGCTTAGAGAATAACATTCATTAAGAATAATAATTGGGTGTTGGTTTTATAATCAGGTTGTAGTTTAGGGTGTTTTGGTGTCAACAGGATAGTAAAGATGGTATTATATGTTTTTTGCTAAGATTAAAAAAAAACACTCAGGGGTAAATATTTGTTGAAGATTTAATTGGGTTATTTAATTATTGGTAAATTAAACTCATGGGTTACTTAGGATGTGGGTTTCCAATTGGCAGGTTATGCTTTGGGCTTAGTTTTTCGTAAGCCTTCAATATTTCGATAATATATGAGTTTTTTTTTTTAATTTTTTTTTTAACATCATAATATTTTCTTTCTAATCATTCACTAATTCTAATATTTGTCTCCATTCATAATAAAAATTTCCCATCCAAAATAGGAAACCTTATTATCCAAAGAGAACTCTTTTCCGCCTAACATAGGGAAACTTTATGAAACAAAGTATAAATACTGGACTCCATTATCTCTAGTCCCTGTCAAAACTCGAGTTTTCTACTTGCTAACTCTTTGTTTTCTCCGATCTGCAAGTCTGCAAATCTTCAAACACTCTTACAGGCTGCTAGATATTCCCTTACAACGTCTATCAATGACAATCATTCCAGTTTGGAAGAAAGATTTTTGCCAGAAAATCTCCTTATTTGAGACGGGTCTACTTAGATATAACGTGCTCGGCATCGACACCGAGTTTCCAGGTTTCCTTCGTGACACGCCGAGGGACGCACCGGCGGCTAAACGTTACGACGATGTCAAGTACAACGTTGACAATACCAACATTATCCAACTGGGCATTACGCTATTGGATGATGAAGGAAATATTGGAGACACTTGGGAGTTTAATTTTTCCGAGTTTGATGTCGAGAAAGACAGGTACGTCCAAGAATCCATACAGCTTATGAAAAAAAACGGCATCAACTTTCAAAAGATTCGAAGTGAGGGAGTTTCCAAGTGCTTATTTGTGACTAAATTTCGGCAGATATTATCGAAGCATAAAAATTTGAAATGGGTTACCTTTCATGGTCTTTATGATTTAGCCTACCTGGTTAAACTCTTTACCCATGCTCCATTGCCGCTAACAGCCCAAGCTTTCGCTGAGAATGCCAACAAATATTTTGCAAGTGTTTTTGACATTAAAGTTATCGCCAAAAACTGCGAAGGATTACGGGGTGGCAATCTAGGGTTAAATAAACTTGCTAAGATATTGGATGTGAAGCGATTTGGTGAAGCTCACAACGCTGGTTCCGACAGTTTATTGACGGCTGCTGTGTTTGGAAAGATTAAGGAGTATTATGAGATTGAAGAAGGATTGGTTGATGGGATTATGTATGGAATGGATGAAAGAATTAAGAGAAGATATGCGAAGATATTTGTGCCAATGACTCCTCAGCATCCATCATCAGTTCCTCGTGCTAGATTGGTTCCCTGTTTTACATTCTTTCCTCCTCGTTGATATGTTCCCCTCTACTCAAATAGGTTGATTATGATGCCTACTATTCTAAATTATTCATTCATAGATGTTCATTGTGATGTGATTAATAAAGTTCCATAGATTTAAAATTAAAATTTTATTTTAGTTCATATATATATAAGCTTGTTTTGCATTGTGGAGACTAACTAGTTTTAAAACAAAATTTCCAATTCCATGCATGAATTAAATGGGAAGTAAATTCTGCGTACATTTGCTCTCCACATCAACTCGTTAGGAAGATTTCAAAATTCCATATATAGTATACTACAAGTGTGAAACAAAACATGGAAGCTTTAAAATAAAGGAGAAACGAAAACCTTTTAAATTTGATGAAAATCCATATTGTAAAAGAAAATTGTTCCCAACATAATGGAAGCCTTATAATTAAAAGAGAAACCAGCCTGCTAAAAGAGAGAAAAATCTGTATTGTAAAAGGAAATAAATTTTCTTTGCGCTTAGTATAAGGAAACCTTGTAATAAAATGGAAACTAATGCCATAAAAGTATAGATATATATATTGCACGAGACTCAATTTTCCCGTTACCAAAACTCTTATTTTTTTATTTATTTGCAAACTCTAGTATTTCTGTACTTTGTAAACTAATGTCATGTGACAGTGTTATATAATTGTCACATGTTTTATATTTTTTAGAGAGCAAAAAAAATTTACAAGAATATGAAAAATAATATAGGACAAATATACAAAAATATCACAATAAATTATATAAAATCTTGTATTTTTAATATGTTTTTATTAATTATAGGTGGATCAAACTCAAAAATTACTTAATTTATATTAGTTTAAATATGGGTCAATTATGCTATGGGCTTAGTTTTTCATGAGCCCATCTTACTAACATTCTAATAATTCCCTAATAATTGAGTCTACGCCCATAAGAACTGTATCCACATAGCATAACGAAACCCCGTCATAAACATGAAACTAACTGGACAAAAGTATAAATACATATGGGCTTAGTTTTACACCCCAACCCATTATTATCAATCCTCAAATAAATAACAAAAGCTTCAAAATTAAAAGACGGAGGCACAAACGTGAGACGGGACGTAGAAGTCAGAAAGTCTTTCAAAATTTTTCTAGTGTACAGTTTTTTGTTTTTTTTTTTTTAATGATAAGAGGATGATCTATTATTTGAGTTAAAATTTTATAGGTGCATTTAAGATATCTTATTTTTTAATATAAAAGATTGGATTGTCATTTGGATTATTATAACTTAGATCTAGAAGTAATTTTAAAGATACTTATTGTTTTTTGGGAAAAATTTATTTTATATTAATTTTGAGTTACTTTTGGGTTGATCTTTATTTATAATTGTTAAGAGTATTGACTCTATTAATATTAGTAATTATGAGATAAGTTTTATATCTATTGATGTTAGGTTTGTACTTAAAGATTTGTAGTGAAGATTTAGGTGAACTTCGAGAATGGTCTCATGGTTTTTATCTTTCGAACTAGAGGAATTTTTTATGTTAAAAATTAGCTTGTATTGATTATTATTTTACTGTCTATATTTGCGTTTGGTTCCTTATAGGATCAATTAAAGAGAAAATTTCATAATTTTTTCTAATACAGTGGTATTAAAGCTAAATTGATATTATTTTTGATTGAAAGATGGAATCAAGTGCAAATAGAATAGTTAGCTTGAATGGAATAAATTATCATGTTTGAAAGGTAAGATGGAAGATCTGTTATATGTGAAATATTGATATTTATCGATATTTGATGACTCGAAACTTGAGAATATAAGTGATTTTGATTGGACTCTTGAACATAAAGTTGTATATGGGTTCAAAGTTTGTAGATGATAATATTCTGAATCACATTAATAAGAAACATATATTGGAATTTTATAAAACAAGCTTGAATCGTTATATATGAGGAAGACCAGTAACAACAAAATATTTTTAATTGAACAATTTATGAGTTCAAAATATAAAGATGACCAATCAATTTCAGATCATTTAAATGAGTTTTAAGGATTGTTGAATAAACTTTTAACGATAAACATTAAATTTGAAGATGAACTACATAGGTTTTAGTTGTTTGGTACATTACTGGATACTTGGGAGACTTTTCGTACCATGGATTTTGTTAAGAGCGGGATCTTGAATGAGAAAATAAGAAAAAAAACTCAAGATTCTTCATTAAATTTAGAAGTCCTTATTATAGAGAAAAGGAGAAGAAGTCAAAGTAGAACCCCGAAAGATAAAGGCAAGAATAAAAGCAAATCAAGATTATGACAGAAGAATATTGAATGTTATTATTATGGTAAGATGGCATAAAAAATTATTTTCAACTGAAACAAGAAAAGAAGAATACCAATAATGAAAAAGAAAAAATGATCATAACAAAAATTATCGACTTGTTAGTGTGTTAAATGAACTTGTCATTGTATACTATGATAATAATGTGAATATTGTATGTGGTGAGTCGATTTGGATTGTTGATAATAGAATATCTTATTATGTTACTTCTAAAAGAAATTTTTTTTATTTCTTATATATTAGGTAACTCTGGTACGTTGAAGATGGGCAATGATGGCTTGATTAAAGTAATAGGTGTGAAAAAAGTTAATTTAGAAACTAAAAATGGAATGCCACTGCTTTTCAAAGATGTCAAACATGTATCGGATATTTGAATTAATTTCATCTTAACTGGAAAGCTTGATGGCGGTGGGTATTATATTCACGAGGGTCACGAAAAATAAAAATTGATCAAAACATCATTATTTGTGGCTAAAGGTGAAAGCATTATTCTTTATATGTTTTGCAAGCTAGGCTTTCAAAAAACCTATGCAATATTGTAGAGGATGTTACTATATTATGGCATAAGAGACTTTATCACATGAGTGAGAAGGGAACAAGTATATTAGTTAAGAAAAATATACTGTCTAGAGTAAAGAGTGTAAAATTTAAAAAGTGTGGACATTGTGTAACAAAAAAATAGAAGAGAGTTTCTGTCATAATTTATTTGTCTTCAAGAAAATTTAAATTATTAGAGTTGGTGCATTCAGATGTTTGTGGTCCAATGTTTATGAAAATTGTTGGTGGTACAATTTATTTTGTGACCTTTATTAATGACTTTTTAAGAGAGATTTAGGTTTATTTCTTGAAGACTAAAGATTAGGTATCTAATGCATTCAAGTAATTCCAGGTTTGGTTAAGAGACAAATAAGAAAAAAACTGAAGTATATTTGATCAAATAATGATGATGAGTACATTGGTCATTTTAATGAGTACTGTAGGTAACAAGGTATTAGGTATCAAAAAATACTATCCAAGATACCTCAGTTAAATAGTATAGCAAAACGAATGAATCAAACACTTGTGGAGAGAGTTCGATGTTTGATTTCAGATATAAAATTACCAAAATCTTTTTAGGGTGAAGTGCAACGGTGCATGTCATTAATCCATCTCTTACAATTGTTCTAGATGGTGATGTACCTGAGAGAGTTTAGCTTGAAAGGGATGTTTCCTATGATCACTTAAGAGTATTTGATTGTAAAGTTGTTATTCATATTCCGAAAGATCAAAGGTTTAAGTTATATGTCAAGATACGAGAATACATTTTTCTTGGTTATAGTTTTGATGAGTTTGGCTACGGATTGTATGATCTAATTGACAGGAAGATTCTGAGAAGTTGATATATTACTTTTATGGAGGATCAAACCATTGAGGATATCAAAAGGATAGAGAAGATGGTTTCCTAGAATTCACATTCATATGTTGATATTGATCCAGTTCCTTTTACAGTAGTACATAATCAGATTGAGAATCAAATGGATGATCAAATTCAAGATGAACAACAGGAGGTAGATAACATAGATGATCATATAGATGACACTGTTATACCACTGACTACTACCTGGAAAAGGTCTATTAGAGATGTCGTCTATCTTTCAGGTATTCTATTGATCTGTATATGCTTTTTACTGATAATGGTGAGTCTGAGAGCTTTGAAGAATTATTGGAGAATAAAAATAAAAATGAGTGGGTTGATGCAATAAAATCTTTGAATAACAACCGCACGTTTGAGTTAGTAAAATTACCTAAGGGTAAGAAAGCTTTGAAAAATCATTGAATTTACACAATGAAGTAATATGAGAATTCTTCATGTTCATAATACAAGTTTAGACTAGTCGTTAAGAGATTTGGTCAGAAAAAAGGGATTGATTTTGATGAGATGTTCTCTTTAGTTGTCAAAATCTCTTTTATCAGATTTGTTATGGGTTTGGCAGTTATAGTTAACCTTGATATTAAGCAGATAGATATAAAAATCGCTTTCCTTTATAGTAAGTTAGAGGAAGAAATTTACATGGAGAAACCAGAGGCATATAAGCTAAAAAGCAAAGAGGAATTTATTTACAAGTTGAACAAGAGCTTGTACGGATTAAAGCAGACACCATGTCAATAATATAGAAAATTTGAGTCTTTTATAGGGGAGTAAGCCTATAAGAAGACTACTTTTGATCATTGTGTGTTTGTGAAAAAAGTTTTCTGATGGTGACTATATCATCTTATTGCTTTATAGTAATGATATGCTTGTAGTTAGCCAAGATGCTTCTAAGATTAAGAAGTTGAAGAGTGATTTGAGCAAGACATTTGCAATAAAAGATTTGGGACCAGTTAAACAAATTTTTAGAATAAGGATTAGTCTTGATAGAAAAACTAAAATGATTTGGTTATCACAAGGAAAGTACATTGAGAAAGTATTTCAACGATTTAAAATATGTAAAGTTAAAGTAGTGAGCACCCTCTTGCTATACACTTTAAACTTGATCAAAAGCAATGTCCATCTAGTGAGAAGGAAGTGAAAGAGATGGAAAGTGTTCCTTATACATCTACAGTAGGTAGTTTGATATGTGTAATAGTTTACACCAAACCAGATTTAGCTCATGCTATGGGAATGGTTAGTCATTTTCTTTCAAATATTGGCAGGGAACATTGAAATAGAGTGAAGTAGATTTTGAGATATCTTCAAGGTACTTCAGTTTGAAACTTTCATTTGAAAGTGAGAAGTTAATAATTGTTGGATTCATTGATTTACACATAGCAAGAGATGTTGACACTAAAAAATCTATTTTGGGTTATTTGATGATATTCTTAGGGGGAGCAATAGCATTGCAATCTAGATTGCAAAAATGTATTATTTTATCTACCATAGAAGTAGAATTGATTATAGTCACAGAAGCATGTAAAGAGTACATTTGGTTGAAAGAGTTTACGTGAGAGTTTGATTTAAATCAAGATAGCTTTATGTTATTATGTGATAATCAAAGTGTTGTATATCTTGCGAAGAATTCTACTTTCCATTCAAAATCTAAGCATATTGATTTTAGACATCGTTGGATTCAAGACACTTTAGGGTTTAAAGAGATAGAATTCAAGAAAGTTTACATTGATGACAATGGTGTTGATATAATGATTAAGACACTTTCGAATGAGAAATTTAAATTTTGTTGGTGTAAGGTCAGCATGATTTTTGCGTAATGTATTCGAGTTATGATCTCTCCCTAGTTGGGATGGAAGGGGAGATTTGTTGGGTTTTGCCCATTATTTTTTAGCCTAACTCATTATTCTTAACCGCAAAATAAATAACAAAAGCTTTGAAATTAAAAGATAGAGGCTTAGACATGAGATAGAGGAATGTAGGCGGTAAAAGTCTTCTAGAAATTTTTTTAGTGCACAGTTTTTACTTTTTTAACGATTGAAGGATGATTCACTGTCTGATCTAGTTAAAATTTTAGAGATATGTTCAAAACATCTTGCTCTTTAATATGAACGGTTGGATTATCGTTTGAATTATTATAACTTAAATTTGGAAGCAATTTTGAAGATACTTATTTTGGGTGAGAAAAATTTATTTTCTACCAATTTTGAGTTATTTTTGTGTTGATCTTCATTTGTAATTATTGAAACTGTTTACTCTTTGTT
>JAVXUL010140628.1:0-14899 GCA_035590515.1 Trichilia minutiflora
ACTCCCTGTGGATACGACACTTGGACTCACCAGACTATACTATAACAAGACTACCTATACTTGGGTACATAATCTAAATGAGATCATTTTACTTGTGTAATAAATTACATAAGGCTTACTTTCCTTCCTTTATCCTAGAATAGCTCCAACAGCATAATTACTTGCATCACACATTATCTCAAAAGAAAAAAACCAGTCAGGAGACTGTATGATAGGAGCAAATGTAAAAAGTTTGATTAATTTATCAAAAGTATTTTGGCATTCTTGTGTTCATTCAAACAAATTATCTTTTATTAAGAGGTTACAAAGTGGTTTGTATATAGCGTTGAAATTTTTTATGAACCTCTTATAAAATCCTGCATGTTCTAAAAATGAACGAACTTCCCTAATTATTTTTTGTGGTGGTAAATGAGCAATCATTTTTACTTTGGCTTTATCAACTTCAATTCGCTTATAAGATACCACATGACCTAAAACAATTCCTGAAGTGATCATGTAATGATATATTTTTTTTAATTTAACACAAGTCATTTTTCTTCACATCATTTTAAGACTTTTTCTAAGTTTTCAAGAAAATTTTCAAATATAGTTAAATCATCAATGAAAACTTCTAAATAATGTTCAACCATGTCACTAAAAAATACTTAACATATATCTTTGAAAAGTTACTGGAGCATTACAAAATTTAAAGGTTATTTTTTTAAATGCAAAGGTACCAAAAGGGCATGTGAATGTGGTCTTTTCTTGATCCTTAAGTGTAATGGAAATTTGATAGTAACCTGAATAGCCATAAAGAAAGCAATAATGACAATGACATACTACTCTTTCTAAAATTTGGTCAAGAAATGGTAAAAGAAATTGATCTTTTCTAGTGACTGCATTCAATTTTTGATAATCACTACACATTCTCCAACCAGATGACACACGTGTTGGTAATGACCTACCTTTTTCATTTTTAACCACTATGATTCCTAATTTTTTTGGTACTACCTAAGTAGGACTCACCCATTTACTATCAAAAATAGGATAGATGTTGCTTATTTCAAGTAATTTAAATACTTTAGCCCCAATTACCTCTTTTATGTGTGGATTTAATCTTCTTTAGGATTGTTGAGATGTTCTAGTATTATCTTCTAAATGTATTCGATTAGTACAAATTAAAGGGTTAACGCCTTTTATGTCTTTTAAAGTCCACCTGATTTCATTTTTATGATCTCTTAACATATCAATTAACTTACCTTCTTACTCGCTTGTAAGAGTAAAAGAGATGACAACTGAAAGAGTTTGCTTGTCTCCAAGATAAACATACTTTAATTTTTCAGGTAGAGGTTTTAACTCCTGCTTAATTATTTCTTCTTGCTTATTTTCATTCAATCGCCCCAGGTCTTCAAAACGCGGCTTCCATCCCTTACTTTCCATCACCTGTGTATAATCAAGTAATGAACACATGTTAGAAATCTAATGACATATTTGATTAAAATGAATTAACCAAACAAATTTTTAAAGGGTTAGAAAAATTCCCTTCTTAAATTTTATCCTCTACAATGTTCTCAATAATGCTAGCTTCCTCATTCTCATCTTCTCTATCATGTGGTTGCTTGCACATGTTAAAAATATTAAGCTCTAATGTTATGTTATCAAATGATAACTCCATGACTCCATTCCTACAATTAATCAAGGCATTAGAAGTTGCTTAAAATAGATGTCCTAAAATAACTAGAATTATATTAACTATTTTCATATGTTGTGTATCCAAAAGAATAAAATCAATCGGATAAATAAATTTATCAATTTGATCTAACACATCTTCTACAATTCCTCTTGTCACTTTCATTGATTGATTGACAAGTAAAAGAGTTACAGATATTGGACAACCTGGATCCTTATATTTTATTGCATTATTATTCTTAAGAGTTTCACTTACTTGTTCGGTTAGAAAAACTTTCTTTTTCACATTCAATTTTTTTACTGTGCACAAATCTTTCAAAAATTTGGTATAGAAGGACACTTGTTTGATCACATCTAACAAAAGAATATTAACCTTGATTTGTTTAAAAATTTCATAAATTTCTAAATTGTAGTTTGGTTTCTTTAGAAAGATTAATGCATGAGAGAATGGTAGCATAGGTATTGGTTTGATCTTATCTATAATAGGTGTAAATTTGTCATCCCTTTCTTTAGTCGTAGAGATTGTTTTCTCTTTCTCATACATATCAAGAATGGGCTTGTTAATAATTTTATCACTACAAAGAGTTATAGCCGGCTTAACTTGGTCAAGTGCTGGTCAACTTTTGAATTTGATTGGCTTTTTGGGTTGGGCTATGATTGAGATAGAAACTTATCTTTCTCATAAATGCTAAGTGATGACACAAATTTTGCAAGAGTATCTTTCAAATCAGTTAGTGATTGAGCTATTTGATTATTGAATAATTCTTGCTTTTCAATGAATGTAGGCATAGTTTCCTGAAGGGTTTTTAACTTTGACTAATTATATGGAAGAGGATTGGAAGGCTTTTATGGTTGAGATGTCTGGGTATTATAGTCATTTCTCCATCTAAAGTTTGAATGATTTTGCTAATTTGGATTATAAGTATTGGAGTATAGAGTGGGTAAGGCTTCTGGGCACAATCTATGACATTTATTTGTTTATGTATAGCTTCTCTGAACATTGGAAGGTTTGGACATTTGTTTGTTGAGTGTCAACGTTATCACAAATATTACAAACATCTTAATAGTTAATGAATTTGACTTCTCTTACTTTTCTAAGTTTTATGGCTTCAATCTTTCTTGCCAAACTAATAACCCTTACATTTAGATCATCTTCTTGGCTTAAATTATATTTTTCTCCACTAGAATTAACTAGATTAGATCTAATTGTATTATAAAAAGAACTAGTGGTATGCCAAGATTGTGAATTTTCAACCAAGTGATCTAAATAATCTAATGCTTCGTCTGGATCTTTTTTCAAAAATTTCCTGTTACACATTGTTTCAGCAAATTGTTTGGTCTCAAGTGTTAAACCATCATAGAAAAAAATAATTGTATCCCATTTTTCAAAACCATAATGTGGACATAAATTTAATAAATCTTTAAATATTTCCTAACATTGAAAAAAAATTTTGAATTTGTCTTTTGAAAGCATTTGTTTTATGAACTAGAAAAAAAATTTCAAAAATTCTTTTTGCATTTCATTCCAAGTTATAATTTATCTAGATCTCAAAGAATTAAGCTAAGTTTTAACTTTATCTTTTAATGAAAAAGGAAATAACTTAAGCTTAAAAAATTTTTCACTACATGTCTGATCATTAAACTATTCAAATTTTTTCAAATTCTTTTAAATGCAAGTAAGGACTTTCAGATTCTAAGCCGTGAAAATCAAAAAGCAAAGGAATCATACCCAGCTTAAATCTAAAGTTGTTTGCATTAAGGAGAAAATGAAACAAGAAGGAGTAGAATGTTGAGGAGGTCGCAAGTATTTACACATGATTCTCAATGAAGGATTTTTAATTTATCCTTGAATACTTTGATTATCAGCCATGATACTAGAAGTATGTGATGATGAAGATGGATCAAATAAATTGTCAAAGAAAGTTTGAGAATTACCTTTCACCAAATGCCCCGAATGTGAATTACGATACCAATTGAGTATAAACAAACTAAAACACACAACAATTATAGATTAACAAAAGAAAATGTTAGCACAATAATATAAAAGAGGTGGCAAAGCTTTCCCCTTAACAAAAATATAAACCAGACAAGATTATGAAAAAAAGTTGGCAAAGTCTTCCCTTTAACATAAATAAAAATAACAAAAATTAAATTACAAAAAAATAAATAACAAGCAAATAAATTACAGTAAAGTAATGTGCAAGAAAAGTAAATAAGTAAAAATAAAAGTTGTAGGAGGCTTAACCTTCTATAAGGCTAATTTTATCTTATTTAATTACACTTCCCGACAACGGCTTCAAAAACTTGATCTCAATTAAATTATTATACCCAAGTATAGGTAGTCTTGTTATAGTATTGTATCCACAATGAGTATTTTTTCCAAGAGTCCAATTGATTTATGTTCAAGTTAAGGTCCAATAAAAGAAGTCTAATAGTAAAGGTAGAATAAATGATGAATAAAATTTAAGAAAGAATTACCAAATAAGGATTAAATATAAATTAAAATACCAAAGCTTTAGAAATTGATATTTTAGGATGATGGTAGTAAATTAAATCCCTCATTTAACTCAATTGAGATTAACTAAAGAGTTATCTCAATCGAAAAATGAAAACCATTTGATGCACAAAAAATATTTTCTTCAAAAAATCAATATTTGATTAAAATCATGTTTTTAAATTAAGTGATAAAAATATATAAGAAAAATATTTAAGACATTTAATGTTCAAAGTATTTTTTGTATTATATGTCTACAATGAATCAAAGAAAGTTTTTCCAAGCATTCAATATACCAAATGTCTATATAAAAATCAAAGAATTTAAATGCTTAAAAATATTTTTCAAAACATGAATATATAATTAATCAAAAGAACTGTAACATTAAAATCAAAGATGAGATCTAAAAAACATACCATATATCCTTAGTATCAACCTCCTAACCTTAGCTAGTACTTTAGAAAGACATGGAGATGAGAGAATTAAATTTTATTACAAACTAATTCTATTATATCTATTACATTTATTATATTCCTAGAATACAAAATAGTGCTCTTATTTATAGGCAAACATGAGAGCTGAATGTCAAAGTAGGTAGTTGCAATATTTGACAATTAAGTTGAAAATTTTGACAATGAAGTTAAAGTATTCTAGACGTGACAAAAAAATCTTTCACATTATCAATTTCTGTTTCTGTTCGTTTTCGACCGTTTTTCATCCGATTTTTCACAAAAACGTTATAACTCCATCATTCTTTATCCAAATTAAGTGTCATTTGCGGCGGTGGACTCTAAACATTATAATCATCCTACCAATATGAAGACATCCAAAAAACAAATTGGTTAAAGGGGTGCTGCTTTGGAAATTTAGATGTTACAAGATTTCATATGGTACTCATCGGTGTAAACTTCGATACTGCTACAGTAACTATATTCAAATTACTAAAATACCCCAGCTCATTTTTATTCACTTTGCGCCTCAATTGACACTCCAATTATATATTTATGCTTGTACCTTATAAATCAATTATTACACACTCATATGAGACAAATAACGCGATAATTAACACTCGAGCACGTATTTTTGAAGAAAACAAAAATACCTCTTATGGATAAAATGACAAAATATCCATGTGCTAACATATCGGTATTACATTCACCTCCCCTTATAAAAAATTCGTCCACGAATCTTAATCTGAGACAATTATCAAAGAATCTGTAATATCGTAAAATCATTGAATTCTCAGTTAGATACAATCTTGGTGATGCTATCCAATAACATCCATTACGAGAGATTCTAAATGGTCTGGTTTCCTATAGTTAATAGATTCATTGCTTACACCTCTTTATGAAACTATTTCAAACTAGATCTGTCTCGATACATTATAACATAACAATGCTTGCAATAAAGAACTAACATTATTAAAAGCAGCATATATGATTTAAAAACAATTATATGAACTCACAAAACGAAAATCATAAATAGCGAAATTATACTATATCATTGGTTATAAAGTATTAGTATAACATTGGCTCTTCAACCAAAATATCATTTTGTTAGAGATATGCCCTAGAACCGATCGTATCATATAATTCAAGGTCACTATTTCTTTGTATATACTCTTTGTAATTATTTGTAAAAATGTTTACAATTAATAAAATGACATTTTCAGTATCTTACATTATGTTAAGTTGCTATTTATTTTATTTTCTAATTGATGCGAGATATATCCCTGTATATATTATGTGTTGAGATTCTATCTATAATGAGTTATAGATATGAGAATAGAATCTTTAGCTTAAATACATTCAATATTGGTTCCCGATTGAGGTGGTGTCATCAGGGATAATGACATTATATGATCGATATATTTTATTGCTACCAATGATTAGTATTCGATACTAATAGTTAGGTGATGAGTTTCATGTTACAAGAGCATAAACATGGGTACCACATTTGAGAATGTGATACTGAACGTGATCAATCACATAGGTGAATATAACAATCAATGATTAATCACATAGTTATACTAGTGTATCATTAGTCCTTAGACTTAAGACATCACATCTACAATCTGCAGTGAGACACATCGTTCACTTGTGTATATTGCACTGGGTTAGCCACGCCCAATGAAAGAAGCTTGAAGGCAATTTGTTCTTATTGTATGAGAATAGGTGATGGTCAAGATAGAATTTACTGGCTCAGGTATTGGAGCTTGAGATCCTAGGCAGAACTATCATCTATAAGGATTAAATATCCGACCAAAGTACACGAATTTCAAAAAAGAGTTTTTTGATACGTGGATCTTGTTTATGATTGAGGTTCTAATCCTATGATCGAGTTAGAGGTTTGACTATACCATGATCTACACTTGATCGGGAGTCGATAGCAGAAAGACCTTACTACATGTAAGTACGACTATATGAGTTCATTTGAATTTCATTATCTGTGTTCTAGGGGTCATGATATCTTGTTAGAGATCACTCATGATCATTGAGAACTTCGTTTATAAGAATTTATATCGAAGTGATACGAATTTGATCGTATTTACTCATGTATAGTTCATGATGAATCCATAGGGTCACACACAATAACTAGTAGTTGATGATGGGCAAAAAATATCATCAAGCTAGTTAATGATATTTCGTATTGACAAAAAAAATAAATTACTCTAATATTTGATCGGAATGCAATTTTATTCTTTATAGTAAAGAATACAGTTTTCTGACAATGACGCACTAGCACCCTTTAGTTCGAAAAATATGATGGTATTAGTGGAAACATGAAAAAATATATTTTAATATATCAAGTAATAAATAAAATTGTTTATTTATTACATATTTGTTAAGTATTCATTTATTAACAAATAAAGTGTTTATTTATTAAATATTAAATAATAATGATTATTTAATTTAAATAAATGCTTGGATAACACTTGGCATTATGGTAGTTTGCTAAATGTCATCATCATATGTGTTTCTTACTTTTGATCCAATGGCCAAGATAATTTCATTTATTCTTAATTAATGTAATTAATAATAAATGATGGAAAAGAAAAATGTTTTTATAATATATATATATCATATAAAATGTTTTATATATATATATATATATATATATATATTATTAATATTTTTATTTGAATAATTACAAAATTCTTGGCCAATTACATACTTCCATTTGTTTTCTTCTCATTTGTTATATGTATAATGGATGCTAACTCAATTCCACCAAAATGGATTCTAATCCATTTGTATTATAAGTTTTATTTTTTATTAACATTTGTATACGTGGATGGATGAGAAGATTGAATGCATTAAAATCCATTTTGCTTAAATTATTATTTTATGATGTACATATGGATACATGGAATGAGGAGGCATAAGAGATTCAAATTCATTTTTTGCAAAAAGAAAACAAAACACAAAAGAGAAGAAAGAAGAGGAAACTTACGAGTGAGCAAGGATTAAGGCTTTTGAAAATTGTTTTCAAAAGGCCAAAAGAAAGAAAAGGGCGAAAACAAAGAGGAAAAGGGTTTTGCTCTTGTTTTCAATTTTCTTCAAGCAAGCTAAGTGTGTATATATGTAGATATATCAACCTTGGTTGCAAAAGGTTTGCAAAATTTGTTTTTGTAAACAAGACAAGTCTCCAACACCTCACCATCACCTCCATCATCTTCCTACTAGTGTGTGGATACCTTTAGAGGCTTGAAGGAGACTTCAAGCTTGGAGGACAAAGCTTCTTTGGGTAAAAATTTCAAAATCCTAACATATATATGTATGCTAAATTATTTGGCTATATGTGTATACATAAAATGAAAAACATGGATCCTATGAGTTTTCTTGTAAAATCATCTTTCAAATAGCATGCTAGCCATATAAGCTTACATAGGCATACATTTCCAACCAGGGTTGCGGATCAGCCATATAGCTCAGGGAGAGTGGATGAGATCTCATAGACTAAGGGATTACATATATGTTTGATTTATATTGACTATCTCAGTCATGTTTAATATGTCACATCGTACATACTTTTATTTTGACGATTATGAGATATTTTCTTAAACAGTGTATGGTTTCATTTGCTATTTCATTGTGTTGTCTACTCACTGAGTATTTTTTCAAATACTCACCCCTCACTTCTCCATTTCAGGTTAGTGTAGTCGAGCACGACATAGCATAGCTGAAGCAAGACTTCAGCATAGTTTTTAGGTACTCGACTCACATTTTTATATTATGGTCTACTGAACAAAAAAACATTTATAAAGACAGTAATTTTATGTATTTGGCTTGGCCAAGAATATATTATAATTTATTTCAAAAAAATACAGATGTTGATACATGTATGATTGAAAAATTTTCTACATTGTGTTATTTTTAAAAATATATTATAAAATAGGTATTAATGCCTTCCGGATCTTGGGATTATATTCTAATTAATAGGATGTATTTATGAAATTCACAGCAATTGTCACGTGTCCAACTAGGGTCGTGGCGTGACAATTTTATTTGTATCAAAGCTTTTGGTTTTTTGACCAAGCTATGTTTTCTATTTTTGAACTCTCTTGATTTCGGTTTTTGGCGATTTTCAAATTTGATTATTTTAATGATAATTAGGTCAGTAGACCATAGATTGAGTCGAGTCAATTGAGATTTATTGATTTGGTATGAAATATATTAATTTTTGTGTAGAAATACCGCCACGACCCAAAAAGGGGAGGGGTAGACCTTGAAGGAATATCGCAATTCGAGATAATAAGGAGGCATCATCTCATGCTCCACCATCTGCTTATGAGCAAAAGCAAGTTCCTGTGGATCCTCCACCACAAACGCAAAATCCTGAAAGGAATACTTATTTCCTTTGCTCATAAGAGACTTGGAACACATTCATGGCATATATGAGTGCACAAAATTTGATGCCAAATCCTAATCAAGCTGAATCTTCTCGGCCAGTGAGAAAGTTATTCAAGTTGATCAAGAAAGTGAGACAACTTAAAAGTGTTCCCTTCTGTAAAACCAATGATGCTTTAAAAGTAAGTAAATGATTGAGGACAGTGTAACAAAATATAGATGACATGGATTTGTCAGATGAGAAAAAGCTAAAAGTGGCTACCAGATTGCTAGAGCGGAGTGCTGCTACTTGGTGACAGAATATATCTTTAAGGCTGAGTGCTAAACCTACCTGGATGGATTTCTAGAGAGACTTTTAGGAGAAGTACTTTACGCACTTTCACAGTAACCAAAAAAGGCAGGAGTTATGAACTTGAGACAGATGGGTAGTACAGTAACAAACTATGAGACTCAATTAAGACAATTGGCAGAGTTTATTCCAGAACTCGTCACTGAGAAAATCTTATGTGCTAAGTTTGAGGCCGAGCTAAATTTAAAAATCAGAGATAGAATGCCAATGATAGACAAGCAGAATTATGAGGAGGTAGTGCAGTTAGCCCTTCGAGTAGAATCGTTGATTGCGAAAAGAAGATTCAGGGCTAGATTTTAGAAGAGAAGGGACCTCAGTGTTTCAGTGGATCAGTCTTCCAAGAAAAGCTGTAGTAGTAGATCTTCGAGTGGCTATTCAACAAGTCTTGAGATTTTTTTACCTTTTTTTCCTAAGGAACAAGGATCGTCTCAATTTGATACTTCTACCTCAAGATCAGGTAGATCGAGCAAGAAGTCATTTGACAGTAGACAATGTCCTAATTATAAGCGGTTTCATAGCGAGCCTTGCAGATTACGTCTCATGTGTTATCATTGTGGCCAGGTGGGTCACATGAAAAGAGATTATCCTAGTTTGGGGACACCAGAGATAGATAGCCATCCAGGTCAAGATTTGAGATTTTTTAGTGCACAACAGCCCATGCCTTAGCCATAATTTTTGGGTGCTCGCCAGTCTAGATCAAGAAGTGCAATCGCTCGTCAGGATAATCAAAAGAGCCAATCATGAGTTCAGACTTGGATTTTTACGATGAACCAAGAGCAGGCTCAGGTTAATCCAAACGTGATTACTAGTATGGTGATGAGATTTGATCATCTAACATACATTTTAGTTGATTCTGGTTCAAATAGGTCATTCATTAGTATTGTATTTGCACGTCATGCTAATAGGGACCTGGTACTTTAGAATCAGAATTGATTTTTCGTACGCCCTTGGGATAAGGATTGCACCAAAATACCGTGTTTAGGCAGTGTGAGGTCTGGATAGGAGATGCTGCTCTTGAGATCAACTTGATTCCATTGAGAATTTAGGATTTTTATGCCATTTTGGACATGGACTGGTTATCTTAGTATTTTGCTGCGATAGATTATTTTAAAGAGATAGTGACCTTCAGACGGTCGGGAGAGCCAGAGGTTGTTTTGTGGGTGAGCAGAGGCTACTTCCTTCCTGTATCATATCGACAATAAAGAATAAGAGATTGCTTCAGAAAGGGTGTCTAGCATATTTGACACATGTGATTGATAGATCAGTTTCAAGAATTAATCTAGAACAGGTGCCAATGGTCAGAGAATTCTCCAATGTGTTTACGGAGGAATTACCTAGATTACCGTCTGATAGAGAATTTGAGTTTTGTATCAATCCGGTGCCAGAGACAACACTGATTTTGATGCCACCTTATCGTATAGCACCCACAGAAATAAAAGAAGTGAAAACTCCTTTAGAAGACTTAGTCGAGAAGGGTTTTATCCGACCAAGTGTGTCACCTTAGGGTGCACCAGTTTTATTTGTAAAAAAGAAAGATGGCACATTGAGGCTGTGTATCGATTATAGACAACTCAATTGGGTGATCATCAAGAACAAGTATCCATTGCCAAAGATAGATAATCTATTTGATCAATTGCAAGATGCGAGTGTATTTTCCAAAATTAATTTGAGATCGAGAAATCACCATTTCAGAATTAAAGAGGATAATGTCCACAAAACAGCATTCAAGACTCGATATAGCCATTATGAGTTCCTAGTTATGTCATTTAGATTAACAAATGCACCTACAGCTTTTATAGATTTGATAAATCGGGTTTTTCACCCTTATTTAGACAAGTTTGTCATTGTGTTTATAGATGACATACTTGTGTATTTGAGAAGTAAGAGAGAATATGCCCAATATATCAGGATAGTGCTTCAGACCTTGAGAGAGAGACAGTTGTATGCTAAATTCTCTAAGTGCGAGTTCTGGCTTAGAGAGGTGAATTTTTTGGGGCATATAGTTCTGGCAGTGGAATACATGTAGATCCAAAGAAAATTGAAGTCATAATTCAGTGAGAATAGTTAAAGAATGTTATAGAGATCCGTAGCTTCTTGGGGCTAGCGAGATATTATAGAAGATTCGTAGAGGGCTTCTCCTTGTTGGCTATACCCCTAACACGACTTACTAAAAAAGAGATTAAGTATGAGTAGGATGATAGTGCGAGCAGAGCTTTCAAGCTCTGAAGAATTGTCTTACTTCGACATCGATTTTGACACTCTCTGCGCCAGGAGGCGGATCTATTATATATAGTGATATCTTGAGGTGGGGCCTCGATTGTGTATTAACGCAAAATAAAATGGTAATAGCTTATGCTTCTCGATAGCTAAAAAAGCATGAAGAGAATTACCTTACCCATAATTTAGAGTTAGCTACAGTGGTTTTTGCATTAAAAATATGAAGGCACTACTTATATAGGGAGCAGTGCCAGATATTCGTTGATCATAAGAGCCTCAAATATTTGTTTACGCAGAAAGAGCTAAATTTGAGATAGCAGAGGTGGTTAGAGTTAATTAAGGATTATGACCTGATCATTGACTACCACCCAGGAAAGGCTAATATGGTAGCTAATGCTTTGAGCAGAAAGACTTCAGCCAGCTTGGCTCATGTTCGCGCCACTTACCTGCCTTTATTAATGGACTTGAAAGTGATGAGAGTATCTCTAGAGTAAGATAAGGTTAGAGCCTTAATGGTTAGTTTTATAGTTAAACCTACCTTAGTTGATCAGATCAAATTAGGCCAGATGTAAGATAGTGAGTTGGTGAAAGCTTGCCAGGAGATTAAAGACGGCAAGGAGGGTGACTTTTACTTCATTCAGGATAGGACTTTGACATTCAAAGGTCGGGTTTGTGTATCCAGTGATAGAGTGTTGAGAGAGGCTATCTTAGAGGAGGCCTACAGTTCTATATTTACTATACATCCAGACAGTACTAAGATGTACTGTACCATCAGAGAGAGTTATTGGTGGTCGGGAATAAAACAAGAAATAGCCTAGTTTATGGCTAGGTGTTTGATATGTCAGTAGGTCAAGGCTGAGCACCAGAGACCTGCAGGGACTTTACAACCTCTACTTATACCTGAGTGGAAATGGGAGCACATTGCTATGGACTTCGCAGTCGGGTTGCCTCAGACTTAGGCAGGCCACGATGCTATTTGGGTGATTGTAGATCGACTCACTAAGTCAGCTCATTTTCTGTCGATTCAAGTGAATTTCTCTTTGGAGAAATCGGCTAAGTTGTATATTTTAGAAAATTGTCAAGCTGCATGGAGTGCCAATTTCTATAGTGTCAGATCGGGATCCCCGTTTTACATCTCGATTCTGGCCTAGACTTCAAAAAACTATGGGCACTCAGTTGACTTTCAGTTTTGCATTTCATCCTCAGATTGATGGGCAGTCAGAAAGGACCATCCAAACACTAGAAGACATGCTTCGGGCATGTGTCATTAAGTTTACAGGCAGCTGGGATACGCATCTATCGTTGATAGAGTTTGCGTATAACAATAGTTACCAGGCTAGCATTGGGATGACGCCTTATGAAGCTTTGTATGGTAGAAAATGCAAAACCCCAGTGTGTTGGGATGAAGTTGGTGAAAAAAAGCTCGAGGATATCGAGTTGATTGAGATCACCGCAGAGAAAGTCAAAATCATCAGAAAAAGATTGAAAGCAGCTCAAGATAGACAGAAATCCTATGCTGATTCTCGGAGGAGAGCATTGGAGTTTGAGATAGGCGATCAGGTTTTCTTGAAGGTATCGCCTTGGAAAGGTATAATCAGATTCAGAAATCAGGGAAAGTTGCATCCTCGATACATTAGAGCCTTTGCCATTGTGGAAAGAATAGGCCCAGTAGCCTATAGAATGAATTTGCCATCACAGCTGAGTAGGATACATGATGTTTTTCATATATCTATGCTCAAGAAGTATGTGCCAGATCCTTTACACATACTCGAGACACCACCGGTAGATTTGAGAGAGGATCTCAATTGTGTGATACAGCCAATGAGGATTCTTGATTGGCAAAAACGGGTCCTGAAAAGTAAGACCATTTCGATAGTGAAAGTCCTATGGCAGAGCATCACAGTTGAGGAAATGACTTGGGAGCCAGAGAGTCTGATGAGACAACAATATCCACACCTTTTCCAGTTATGAGGTATGTTCCTAGCCCAAAGGAAAAGTCTTTCACGTATGTTTTATTTTTCTTATTGTTCCCTCTTATAGAAGCTACAGTTCTTTCTCCTAGTAATGAATAACAAGTGAGGTATTTTAAAATACCTTTATTTGATTATTAGAGGAAAAGGGGAGTTGTATGCTTAGTATTATTTTTGTTATGCATACTCATTATGTCATACAAAATTTTGAGGACAAAATTCAATTAAGGGGGGAAGATTTGTGAAACTCGTTCCTTAGCATTTGGGCATGATTATAAATCCCTCAAGAGAGTTCGTGCATATCCTTGTGATTAGATTGTGCACGAGAGGGTATAGAACTTGAAGAATATGACTTGGATAAGATTATGGTGTAGAATTTGAGCTTATGGGAAAGATCTGGATTTTTGACCCCAAAATCATCTCCAATTGAGAAAAAGTTCCTGTTATTTTTATAGATATCGGTGAGAGCTTCACATTGATATATTATGGGCTTCGAGCGGATACTCGAGCTAAAAGTTATAGCTAATTGAAGTTGTAATCCTCGAAAGGAGGACCAGAAGCAAAGGTATCGATACCTTTGGTGAAGGGTATCGATACCTTAAAGACATGTTGAACAATAATCAGTGTCCAACGTATCGATATGTTGGCAAAGAGTATCAACACGTTGGTGACGGAGATGAAGCCCGCTTGCGACGAAAGGTATCGATACGTTGAGGAAGGTATCGATACCTTGAAGGCTGTTGAACAGTGTTTTGGCCAAACGTATCAATACATTGTGAGAAAAATGCCAAGGTATCGACATGTTTTTGAAACGCATCGACACCTTTGAGGGATTTCACAGCATATATGCTCAGGGACAAGTTGTCTTCCCCATTTTCAAATTTTCAGCTTCTCTCTCTACTAGAAACAGTAGAAAACTCTCTCAATCACCAGTGAACTGATCTCCTCTATTTCTCCATGAAACTTCGCCATTCTAATTCCTATGAACTGAGAATCAACACTAGAACACAGAAATACCCTCTGATTGGAGATTCACGTGACGATTCATGAGAAATCACGAAGAAGAGGTGATGGTGAACAATAGCCAAGTACGGGAATCAAGCAAAGAGGGACTCAGAACACTTCTACCATCTTGGTTAAGTTCATCCCTCCGCTCATTTCCTCATTTCAAGGATTTGATACGCATGAATCGGAAGAATAGGTTTTAGGGTTACTATTCACAAAACCCTAGAAATTAGGAGTTTTCTAAATTATCGTCGGTATTATTGGATTAGATGGCTTTGTTAGCTAATGGTGTTGAAATTGATGAGAAATGTATGTTTAGAGCGAGGTTTATGTGAGGACAACATGT
>JAVXUL010140639.1:0-14899 GCA_035590515.1 Trichilia minutiflora
AACTCACTCTCCTTTTGCAGCTTCTTTATTTTGCTTGTTTTGTCCTTCTGAGCATTTATTTCCTGCTTCAGCTGAAAATGGGACTACAATCGGGAAGAAGTATTAGTAATGGAGATCCACAAGCATAAAATACAGGTCGAAGTATTGCACTTACCATCAGACCCCATCTGTACATGGAGTCCAGGGCCGCCACATCCCCTTTGCCTAATTTGTCGGTAACGGATGGGGATATACTCTGCCTGACATCATTTATTAGGCCAAAGACATGGGCAAAATGCTTCCGCTTCTGGTCCAGGATGTCGTCCATCATCAACTCGACAATTTTGGTGGCCCAAAAAATATCGACTTTTGGTGGGCCCGACCCCCTGAGCTTTATTTGTTTGGTGGTCGGGGCTGCCATGGGTTCCTCTTGGGACCTTTTCTGCCCCTTGCCCGATGGCGGCTTCTCCACCATAACCCCTTTGCCTTTATCCACAATGGATACGGACTCGGACTCGGAGTCCGAGGGCCCTTGGTTCCTCCTCTTAAGTATTAATTACCTCCGACCCTGCTGCTTCCCAGAGAGAGGAGTTTGCCACGGGGTAGCACCAGTGGAGGTCTCAGTCGGTTTCTTTTTGGCTAGCTTGCTGAGGGAGGCCCTTTCTTGTAGACATTTTGGACTCTGCATGAAGAACATTTGGGAAGTCAGATATACATGCAGTTAAATGTATATACGTACATTACAAGATCGGGCATTCAAAAAGAGCTATACTTTGGGCATAATGTTTGTTGATCAGGTACACCATATCCCTAGTCGGGCATGTCTTTATTAGGCCTGAACCAAGCAAGTGTGTATCCGAAAGTAGCAGCTTTTAGTCCGGGGACTGCTCCCTAGCCTGCTTAATAACTTTCAGGCTACAGGGGCTCGGGTCCGACTCCCCCGACCAAGACAAAGGCTCCTTCAAGGCACTCGAAACAGGCAGGTGCGGTTCAGAATTTCAGTTTCTCTCCACAAAGAATCATTTGCTCTTCCAGTCTTTATTGCTTGTGGGGTTTTCCTTTATGGGATTGGGCTTCCGGGGTCTTGACTGCAAAAATATCCACCCGGGGTTCTTCTTGAATACAAACATGTGCTCTATTTCCTCCATAAGAGGCGGGGAGTCGGGTAACCACCCCCACAGCATGTAAAACCCTACCAGTGTCCTCCAACTGTTCAGGTTCAACTGATAGGGGGCTATTCTCATACGGGAAAGAAGCGTGCAGAAATACGGCTGCAGAGGCAACCTGACCCCCACATGAAACAACTCCTCGTTGAAGGTTACCTCACCCTCAAGAGGAGTACTGGGTATCTCGTCAGTCACAGGGGCTCGAAGATATATATCCTCGGGAATATTAAATAAGGTTGTGTAAGCCTCCAAGTCAGTCTCCATGACCGACGAATCGAACCAGTCTTGTTCGAAAGAAGACCGCACAGCAGAAATCGGCTTGGGGCTGGCTACTAGTTCCACACCCGCTTCTACGTTGTCTCCCCCTTCAACAGCCTCAGGTTGGGTTGACGAGCCAGAAACAGAAGCCATTTCTACTCACAAAAACAAGGAAAGGGGGAGGTCAGCTGGCTGTTTTGGGATCATGGACAACCTATGACAGTCTTCCTACTCAGCCTCTATGGGGCCTCCTACCCTAACTGCCTCTTATTTTGTCTAAACATGCATCCCTACGGGTCATTCACTGAACAAAAAGCGTAACCACGCATTTAAAAGGAAAGGGAAGAAGATACTTACCAATACTTACCAAATAAGTATGACTGAAAACGCTTGAAAGTGTTAAAAGTCGATGAAGCTACTCTGAGTACTCTGTGTTCAAATGCTTTCGCCTATGAGTGCAGATAGAAAAGAAGAAAAACGTTCATCTAAGGAATAAGGGGTATTTATAGACGAGCCGAGGAAATCCCAACCGTAGATTTCTGCTCAACGGGCGGGGGAGTGCCACGTCGCCTGAATACAGGACGTCAAGGGTTATTTCTTTTCAAGATTTAAATAAAGTGGGGCCCGTCCTAGTAGATAATGATGACAGCATGAATATTGCGGCTTCTCAAGCTGGCCCGACAATGGGAAAATGACATGTACACAAGCGGTTTTACTCCTAAAGGAGTAACCAGAGCGTGGGTGACAGCCGAGCGGGAACCAAACAGTTTTCAATTATTTATTTAAAAATTAGGGGACTTAGTGTTGAGGTATTTTAGTGAAGCCCAGCCCACAGGCCCAGGTCCACCTCAGGGCCCTTATCTAGGCCCGCTGAATATGCACCTATCTTCCAGATGGACCCTTGATACGACGCCTCCCCTAGCATCCAATAACGTCATCGGGGAGACGGTCAAGACATCTCAGGTGTATTGTCCGATCCTACTGTTCGAAGGACCTATCGCGGATTATTCTAGGTTAACTGATACTCGGGCTCAAGGTCCGCGATAAGCCGCTTCCCTGGGCTCGGAAGGTCGGGTTGATACGTCCTTTCCAACAAAGCAGAGACTCGAGGGCATTCGAGGACTGCTTGTATTTCTAATGCTACATCCTGCTGTCTTTGAGATCATCACTCGTTGTGTAAGAACCTCCCGAGAATCAGGAGATTTCATTCTCGGGAGAGCTGGAAGCTGCACTCGGGAGTGCGGACACTCAGACACTCGGGAGTGACATGACAGGTACAGTATCACAATTTCTCATATTCATTGACTTTTGCAGCAAGTTGCTCTGGATACACCAACCACACGCCAACACGTGTCCGGAAGTACAAACTCCTAGGCTTCCATTACACAACGTTTAAAAATCGAAGATAGTGGAGATTATCTGATTTTCCACTCATCCTAAGGGATTTTCCACAGACCTTGGGCAAAAATTTTGCGGGAACTTCACATAAAGGGAAAAAGAGATTTTTTCTACACATAATCTACGACATTCTATCATGTATGCTGGCATATAGGAGAACACAGAACACACACCGAGGATCCTCTCTCGATTTCGTTCTGAAATCCTTACGTTCTTAACTTGCATACACACCTTTTTTACACACTAAGTAAAACCCTTGCTAATTTAAGCATCAGAGAGTTTTTGCTGAAAAACCAGCTTTACCCCTAAGGTGTTCTGCGTGTTTTACAGCCTAGAGTTCAAGGACGAGAAGACTAAATCTGCTGGTGTCGGGAGTTGTAGACGAGGTCGATTTTTTGCATCAACAGTTGGCGCCGTCTGTGGGAGTCGAGCAAAAAACTATCGAAGCAATATTTTCAGCAAAAATGGCGAATGTTAGAAGCTATCCGACCAGGAAGCATCTGTCTGAGCATCGTAATATGGAGGGAGACTCCGTGGAAGTCACCGTTGTCCCGGATGAGGTTGGTGACGCCTTGCATGAGATACCAGAGCGCGAAAACCCCAGTCCAAATGCTGTTGAGGCCCATGCATATGGGGTAAACCATGCACGGGAGACGGAAGAAATGACCTGCTTGTTGCGGCTGCTCATAGTGAGCGGCGGAACACAGAGAAGGACCGGCAGTTGCAGACATTAGCCAACGAGATGTCAGAAATGAAGAAGATGATACAGGCCAACACCCAGGACGCAAAGGCAACAGATGAGACGGTGGAGAGCAATTTTCCTCAACTGGATGCCATGGCGGGGGATGAAGAGAGAGCCGGGAGGCAAACTAAGGTCAGGCGGTATACGACAGCGAAAAAGGGGAAGAACAAGGTCGTAGAGGAGCCCCAGTCAAAGGGAGTGGGAGCTAAGGATGCGTGCATGCCCCCCGTGACCTGGGAAAGACACTACCTTGGGTCTACAAGGGTATCCCGGAGTCCCAACGCAGTCCAGAAAATACCCGATAACTCTAGCACGCTGCCTGAAGATATGAGGATGTTATTAGAGCGGAGGAGGAGACGGGAACGTGAGGCACTTGGGCGGAGGGACCCGTGTCGTGAGGAGGAGCGAAGGACTGGTAATAAGGACAGGGATGTAGAGTCCTTGGTGCAGAAGGTGATGGAGGAAATGAATAGAGAGAAAACAGGCCTCCGACGCGAACCGGTCGAACCTGTTCCAGTGATCGGCCCCTAGACGAGGTCGTCTTTCGCATCCAAACTATTGGGCCAAACACTGCCCAAAAAATTTAAAATGCTCACATTGCCCCATTTTTTTGGAAATACGGACTCGTCTTTGCACATGGATTTTTTCCATGAGATGATGATTGTCCCGGGCCTGAATGAAGAGCAAATGTGTCGCTTATTTCCCCTAACCCTAGAAGGGCAAGCTAGAAAGTGGTTCATGGGTTTAACTCCCGGGAGCATTTGGAGCTTTAACCAGCTGTATGAGATATTTACCACGGAGTTCAAGGGTGCGGTTTTCAGCACCAAAACCCCTAGTTTCTTGTTGTTACTCAAACAGGGAAATAGCGAAAGCCTCAGGAGCTTCGCTAAAAGGTACCATAAGGAGGTACTCGAACTGACGGCTTACCACCACCCGCTGGTCCTAGAGGGGGCTGAGGCAAGGACTTAGAATAGACCAGGCATGGTATGCTGCTTGCAAATCCTCCGTGAACACTTATGAAGTGGCTCGCAGGAAAATACTCGACGAAATAAAAGTTGAGAACCAGGTAATACTTAAGATGAAGGAGCAGAAGCCTGCAGGAGCTCCCTTGAGAGATGACAACCGGTTCAAAAAACCTGACTATAAGAAATGGAGGTGGGACGGAAAAAGATTCCCTGAAATTAATCGAGGAAGAGACCGAGCCCCCGAGTATTATCGGAGAGATAGGGAGAGAGAGGAGCAATACCCCCAAAGACAAGGATCGCCTCGAAGGGACGACTCGAAGCGGGTCGCCTAGGTAGACCAACCGAGGCCGGAGGAATCGGAGGAGGCAAAGAGGAAGTTCACCCCCCTGAACGCTCCCCTTTCCCGAGTTTTGGAGGAAGTAAGGAAGCGGGGGACCCTCTTGCTAGACCCCCGCCCAATCAGGTGTAAGTCTCAAGGAGGAGGGGGAAATAAATTTTGCGAGTTTCACCAAGATGTGGGGCACTCAGCGGAACAGTGTTACGAGCTGCAGGACCAGATTAAAATTTTGGTCAGAAATAATTATTTGACTGAGTTCGTAGCTCAGGGGCCCCAAGAACCGAGGTGGACCCCGGGGAATGATGATGTAATGGTGATTATTGATGGCCCTACACTGGCAGGTAACTCAAATAATTCTCAAAAAAAATATGCTTGGTATTCTATCCCGAGTGCAAGCATAGAGCCTCACGTCCTGAATGTACGGGCGAAGAAAAAACAAAGACAGTCTCTGTGCCCATCCTGTTCACTGATGAGGATGAAAATGGGGTTCATTACCCTTATGATGATGCCCTTGTTGTCATAATGATGGTAGGCACTTTCCCAGTCGGGAGGATCTTAATTAACACAGGAAGTTCTACGGACATTATATTTAGGGAGACATTAGATTCTTTGGGCATAGAGGACCTGAGACTGAGGCCAGCGGAGATCACACTGTACGAGTTTGGTGAATCGTGCGTACACCCCCTGGAAACCGTGCAGTTGCCGATTACAATGGGCGACAAGTCCTACCAAAAGGTCACCATGGTAGAGCTCCAGGTGGTAGACCTGAGAATGCTTTACTCCATAATTTTGGGGAGGCCGTTTCTCCGATCCACAAAGGCAGTGGAGAGTGTACACTACTTGAAACTGAAATTTAGAGCCGGAGAAGGGATTGGGATCGTAAGGGGAAATCAGAGAGAAGCCCAATCCTGCTTTGCTACAGCCTCACGGACCTCGTATTGCATCTATAAGAGCCCCTTGGAAGGTGAGGCCGAGGGAAGTGAGAAAGGTAATAGGCGAGAGGATGTCTCAGGAAAGTGAAGTGGAAAGGGTAACCTACTCGGGGAGTCATCATCGCCCGAGTCGATTGAGGAAATATAGCCGGTCGTTCTGAATGAGGAGCGACCCAAGAGGTCGGTGAGAATCGGATCTCGTCTAGCCCCCGAGCACAGGGCGTCCCTTGTTCAGGTGCTTAAGAAGAATGCGGATATGTTCGCTTGGTCCCATGACGATATGTCGGGTATCAGCACTCGGGTCATAGCTCACAGGTTAATGGTGAACTCGAAGTTCAAACCTGTGGTACAGAAGATGCGGACATTTAACTCGGTAAGAAGAGAAGCCATAAAAGCTGAGGTGGGCAAGCTTCTGAAGGCAAGGTTTATTCAGAAAGTCCAGTACCCCGAGTGGGTTGCGAATGTTGTGCTGGAGAAGAAGCCCAGTGGAAAATGGAGAATGTGTGTAGACTTCACCGACTTGAATAAAGTTTGCCCGAAGGATAGTTTTTCTCTTCCGAGAGTTGACCAGCTGGTAGATGCTATGGCTGGCCATGGGCTCCTTTTCGGGGTACAATCAGATCAGGATGCATGAGTCTGACCAGGATAAAATGACATTCGTCACTGACCAAGGGCTATGTTGTTATATAGTTATACCTTTTGGGTTAAAGAATGCGGGGGCCATCTTCCAGAGGTTGGTCAACAAGGTATTTGAGCCTTTGATAGGGTCCACTATAGAAGTATACGTAGACGACATGATTACGAAGTTCGTGAGGGCTTCTGACCATGCTAATCACCTGGAAAAGACTTTTTCCTATCTGAGGAGGTACAATATGAGGTTGAATCCTGAGAAATGCTCATTTGGAGTCGGAGCGGGGAAGTTCCTCGGGTATATGGTCAGTGAGAGAGGCATAAAAGCCAACCCCCCAAAGGTCCAGGCCATCCTTGATCTGAGGCCCCTGATTACGATAAAAAAGTTACAAAGTTTGACCAAAAAATTAGCAGCCCTGAGTAGATTCGTGTCGAAAGCTATAGACAAATGATTCCCTTTCTTTCAGATGATGAGGAAGGGGAAGAGATTGGAGTGGGATGAAAACTGTGACCAGACCTTCCGAGAGCTAAAAGAATATTTGGCGCATGTTCCCCACTTCGTGAGCCCTGAGAAAGGGGATATTTTGCAATTATACCTGGCAGTCTGGGAACACTCTGTCAACTTTGTCCTGATAAAGGAGGATGAAGAAAAAGTGTATAGGCCCATGTACTATACCAGCAAGTCATTACTAGATACTGAGACAAGATATACCCTGTATGAAAAGTTCGCCCTTTCACTTGTTATAGCTACCAGGAAGCTACGCCTCTACTTTCAGGCTCACCGTGTAGTTGTGATGACGGACCAACCCTTGAGACAAATCCTTCACAAGCCCGATTTATCAGGAAGGCTGGTGAAGTGATCGATTGAGTTAAGCGAGTATGATATTGAGTACGGGCTATCAAGGGGCAAGCACTGGCAGACTTTGTGACAGAACTTACTATCTCGAATCAGCTGGCTGTATTGCAGGTCTCGGGCATTAGCAACAGTCGGAATAAGAGCAGCGGCCTCGACCCCCTGACCAAAGGTGGGACATGGCGAATGTATATTGACGGGGCATTATACATACAAGGGAGAGGAGCAGGAATAATTTTGAGAAAGCCGGGTGGGGAGGAAGTCATGTACTTCTTGTGGTTTGACTTTAAAGTGAGCAACAATGAGGCCGAGTATGAGGCGCTGATCAATGGAATGAAACTGGCGAAGGCTTTGGGGGCCTGGAATCTTATCATATACAGCGATTCTCAGTTAATCGCCAATCAGTTGAATGGATAATTTCAGGCTCGGGAAGACAACATGCAAGCCTATCTGATGCAAGCCAGGAAATCAATGGAGGCCTTTCAGAGCGTCACTGTTGAACAACTTCCTCGAGCAAAAAATTCTAGGGCAGATTCTTTGGTGAAGTTGGCTTCGGTGTTTAAGGGGAAGTCTCTCGTTAAAGTGCCAATTGAACTTCTAATGCAAAGGAGCGTGGACCTGAAAGAAGATCTTGTTGCAGCTCTATAGGAGACCCCTGACCTGACGTGGATGAGGGTGCTGAAAGCATACATTTAGCATGGAGAGTTCCCTACTGATCGAAATGAAGCCAGAAAGATAAAGAACCGAGCAGTCAGGTATGCTATCCTTGACAATACCTTGTATAAACGTGGATTCACTCTGTCATACTTGAAATGTTTAAAACCAGATGAGGCAGATCAAGTTCTTGAGGAAATCCATAATAGAACCTGCGAGAGTCATGGAGGGGCTCGCTCATTAATGCACAAAATTATTCGGCAAGGATATTATTGGCCCATCATTTCTTAGGATGCTCTCAGGATAGTCAAGTCTTGCCATCAGTGTCAAATTCATGGCAATATTCTGAGACAGCCCCCAGAGGAACTCACTTGTCTCTCGAGTTCTTGGATTTTCTCTCAGTAGGGGCTAGATCTGATAGGGCCACTACCGACTGCCCGAGCCAACACTAAATATGTAATCGTGTCCATTGACTATTTCACAAAGTGGGTGGAAGCAAAGCCACTTTCTAGCATAACTAAGAAGAAGACTACCGTATTTTTGAAGCAGAATATAATATATCGCTTTGAGGTTCCACACATACTGGTTGTTAACCATGGAAAGCAGTTTGATAATGCTCAGTTCAAGGAATTCTGTTTGGAGTCCTGCATCGACTTGAGATTTGCTACCCTAGCACACCCACAAGCTAATGGGCAGGTTGAGGCTGCCAATAAGATAATCAAGAAGACACTCAAGAAGAAACTCGGGGAGCATAAGAGGGAGTGGATTGATAAACTGCCCGAGGTCCTTTGGGCCTACCGAATTACTCCCTGCACTGCCACGGGAGAGTCTCCCTTTCTATTAGCCTTCGGGTGCGAGGCTATGATTATGATGGAAATCAACATCCCGACTCTCCAGGTGCAAGACTATACAGAAGAGAGAAATGAGGCAAGCCGAAGATTGGAGTTGGATCTAGTGGACGAAAAGAGAGACGAGGCCGCGATTTGGGTATCCGTGCATCAATAGAGGTTATCCCGATATTATAATCAGAAGTTCAAGTATCAAACCTTTCAGAGAGGAGACCTTGTCCTCCGAAGGGTAACTCTTAACACCAAGGTCCCGGGTGAAGGGGTATTTGGAGCTAATTGGGAAGGGCCATACAAGGTCGTTCAGATACTCAGACCAGGGGTCTACAGATTAGAGACCCCGAGTGGCACTCTAGTAAGAAATCCATGGAACGCAGATCGATTGAAGATTTACTACCCATGACCCGATCCTCTTGGCAACAGATCCCCCGATCTTGCGACCAACATCGAGCCTGCCTGCTCCATAAAAAGCACGCGTTGAGCCCACCAGCTCCGCGGCAAGTACGCGCTGAGCCCCTCTCGAGTACTCTGTCAGGGTCTGACCCTGATAGTTGAAGCTAGCCCAATCTCCTATAAGAAGACCTTGAGCCAACAGGACCGCACTGTCTCTGAGTCAAGGATATTTATTATGGAACCATTTTGTTCTGATGACGTACAAGGCCCGCTTGCCCGATGCACATATTCTGGGACAGGATATATGGACCTTTGCCCGATGTATATATTTTGGGACTGGTTATACGGACCTTTGCCCGCTGGAACTGGTTATCCGTACCTGTTTGCTCGACGTGCTGGTTTCGGGACGGGTTATATCTGGAGTGGGTCAGCTATGCCTGCTTGCTCAAGGAGGGCATTTGATTCGGGATGGGCCATATGAATCCGCTTGCTCGACATATGTATCCTGGGACGGGTCATCGATGCCTGCTTCCCCAAACGTGTGGACTCTAGGACAGGTCCCTTTCATCCGATGAACCCATCCCGGGCCTGAATCTCCTGTCGGGACCATATTACTCCCAAGAAGACCTTAGGCCAATGAGACCATCTTGTCTCCAAGCCAAGGGAATTTGACATCCATGGAATCATTTTGTTCCAAGGCCACATGGACCATATTGTCTGAGGCCAGTTGCTTGTTTTGATTTTGCTTTTGCAGGTATTAATGTATTCAGGAAAGACCATATGCTGACAAAGCTGGGTCACACCCATCAATAAGATGGGGATGTTTGAGAAGATTATATCATTCCGATTATGCTTTTGTATCGCATCGCATCCTCTGGGACTCGCAATTGCTAATGATTTGCGGTTTGTATTTGTTGTATAATTTCTTATTATGTGATTCATCGTTTTTGTGGTCAGGTTAACTAACAGGCCAGTCTGTAAATTCTCCCTTTTTGTAAATCTCTTTCCGGCTTCAATATTAAATGAAAGTGGTATATTTATGTCTTCATTGAATCAAAGACAGTTCGTTCGACTGTATGTTAATCCGAAGAGGATGTTCTGGACATATTGTCCGCATGTATTTCTCAAATTACAAATTTCCTAAGTTATCTGCTCGGGATTTATATCCGAATACATCCGAGCTATGTATGCATGCATTATTCTGGGCAATCTCTTCAAAATAATATCTCCTAAGATACACGCTCGGGATATGTCTTCGAATATACTCATGTTATGCGCTTACGAATTATCTTGGCCATTGTTTTAATCCGAAATTTATTTAAGTCCCATGTTCGGACGTTTTCTCCGAATGGGCGGGTTCTCTATACTTTCGAAATTTATTTAAGTTCCATGTTCGGACATTTTCCCTGAATGGGTGAATTCTCTATACTTTTAAAATTTATTTAAGTCCTATGTTCGAACATTTTGCCCGAATGGGCAGGTTCTCTATACTTCTGGAATTCATCTAAGTCCTATATTCGGATATCTTCCCCGGGTGGACATATCCTCTATATTAAAGAATTTCCTAAGTCCTTTATTTGGATGTTTTTCTTAACTAGGTGAGTCCTCTATTTGGATAACCGTAAATTTATGTCTTATGCTCGGGTGTCTTCCCTAAATGAGCGACTTCTTCATTGTGATATTTGGAAGTTTTTCGAGTCCTTTATTCAGACGTACTCTCCGAGTTAATATACCCTTTGTTGGGGCGCTTGGATTTTTCTCTAATTCATTCATTCGGATGGTTTCCCCAGGCCAATACTCTACTCGGTCATTTATGCCAAGCCTAACGATCTTTTTCTCAGTGATAGGCTCGAAGAAATATTACAAAACATACTGGATTGAACGAACCGAGGCCTAAATGAAAAAAAAGTTTTATTGGTGTAATTTATTTACAGTATATTTGACTCTATTGGGTCTTGTTTACATCAGCGACGGGGTCTTGAGCGGCCGAATCTGGGATAGGGTCCGATGGAAATTGGCTTGACCCAGCAGGAGATCAGTAGGAAAACCAAAGAGTGCAGCCCCCGGGGTGGGAATTTCTTGAGTCTCCGAGGCGGGGGTCTCTTAAATATGCAGGGCAGGGGTCTCTTACTCCGCCTCGGCCTCATGGGCCCTGAAGTCGGGCACCTCTCTGCCCAATGCCTCGTAGACCCACCCAAGATCGAGGTTGGGGTATCTCTCATGGAAGGATTGGCAAGTCCGATCAATTGCCTGATTCACCAACGCCTCTCCTTCGGCTTCGAGTTTCTCCGCCAAGGCCCGGAGTCTCTAAGGCTCCCCAGCGAGCTGCACCCTCAAAATCTCCGTCTTAGAATGCTGCAATTCAACCTGAGACTTTAGGTTTGTGATCTCGGGGCTACACCCTAAGTGGATGGACTTGAGGGCAGCCAGTTGAAGCTCAAGTTTTTCCTTCTCTTTCAGTCATTCGGCTTCCTTCGCTTCCCACTAGGATCGTTCGGTGGCCAAATTCGCCCCCGCCTTCTCTTACTCCTGCAGAGAGAATTTGCTCTCCTTCTGGAGCTTCTTTATTTTGCTCGTCTCATCCTTCCGAGCATTTATTTCTTGCCTCAGCTGAAAGCAAGACTGCAATCGGAAAGAAATATTAGCAGTTGGCATTCATGAGCATAAAGTAAAAACCAAAGTGTTGCACTTACTATCAGACCCCATCTATACACAGAATTTAGAGTGTCCACACTCCCCTCTTGACCTAGCTTGTCGACCATGCCCAGGCATATGCTCTGACCGACGTCGTTTATTAGGCTGAGGAGATGGGAAAAATGTTTCTGCTTTCGGTTGGGGATGTTGCCCATTATCAACTCAGCAATCTTGGTGACCTCGTATAAGTTACAAGAACTGGCTTTTGGGGTGCCCGACCCCCCGATTCTTATGTGTTTGGTGGCAGGGCCCATCAAGGGATCCTCCTGGGGTCTTTTCTGCCCCTTGTCTGATGGCGGCTTCTCCACCATAATCCCTTTGCCCTTATCCACAATGGACACGGACTCAGAGTCAGAGTTTGAGGGCCTTTGGTTCCTCCTCCTAAGTATTAAATTCCCCCGATCCTGCTGCTTCCCGAAGAGAGGAGTTTGCCGTGGGGTAGCACCGGTGGAGGTCTCAGCGGGTTTCTTTTTGGCCAGCTTGCTAAGGGAGGCCAGGACAGGCGCCTTTCCTGTGGACATTTTGGATTCTGCAAGAAAAATATTCGGAAAGTCAGATATATACATGCAATTAAATGTATAGATGTACATTATGTGCTCGGGCATTTGAAAAGAGTTATACGTTAGGCATAATGATTCTTGGTCAGGAACACCATATCTCTAGTCAGGCATATCTTTATTAGGCCCGAGCCAAGCAAGTGTATATCCGAGAGTAGCAGCTTTTGGTCCGGGGACTGCTCCCTAGCCTGCTTAATAACTTTCAGGCTACGGGGGCTCGGGTTCGATTCCCTCGACCAAAACAAAGGCTCCCTAAAGGCACCCGGAACATGCAGGTGCGGTTTGGAGTTCCAGTTTTCCCCCACAAAGAACCACTTATTTTTTCAATCTTTATTGCTTGTGGGGTTTCCCTTTATCGAATTGGGCTTTTGGGGTTTCGACTGCAAAAACACCCACTCAAGTTCTTTTTAGGGTTCTTCTTGAGCACAAGCATGTGCTCTATTTCCTCCATAAGAGGTGGGGAGTCAGATAACCACCCCTACAGCACATACAACCCTACCAGTGTCCTTCAGCTACTCAAGTTCAACTGATAGAGAGCTATTCTCATACGGCAAAGGAGCATGTAGAAATACAGCTGCAAAGGTAACCTGACCCCCAAATAAAATAACTCCTCGTTGAAGGCTACCTCACCCTCAGGAGGAGTACTGGGTATCTCGTTAGCCTCGGTGGCTCGGAGATATATATCCTCGGGAATATTAAATAAGGTTGTGTAGACCTCCAAGTCAGTCTCCATGACCGATGAATCGAACCAGTCTTGTTCGAAGGGAGACCACATCGCAGAAATTGGCTCGGGCTGGCTACTAGTTCCACACCTGCTTCTACATTGTCTCCCCCTTCAACAGCCTCAGGTTGGTTTGACGAGCCAGAAACAGAAGCTATTTCTACTCACAAAAACAAGGAAAGGGGGAGGTCAGTTGACTGTTTTAGGATTATGGACAACCTATGACAGTCTTCTTACTCGGCCTCTATTGGGCCTCTTACCCTAACCGCCTCTTATTTTGTCTGAACATGCATCCTTATGGGTCATTCACTGAACAAAAGGCGTAACCACACATTTAATAGAAAGGGGAAGAAGATGCTTACCGAATAAGTATACTGAGAACGCTTGAAAGTGTCGAAAATCGATGAAGCTACTCTGAGTACTTTGTGTTCAAATGCTTTCGCCTGTGAGTACAGATAGAAAAGAAGAAAAACGTCCGTTTGAGGAATAAAGGGTACTTATAGACGAGCCGAGAAAATTCCAACTGTAGATTTTGACTCAACGGGCTGGGGAATGCCACGTTGCCTGAATACAGAACGTTAAGGGTCACTTCTTTTCGAAGATTTAAATGCAGGAGGGCCCGTCCTAATAGATAATGATGACGATCCGAATATTGCGGCTCCTCAGATTGGTTCGGGGCAATGGGAAAGTGACACGTACGCAAGCGATTGCACTCCTAAAGAAGTAACTAGAGTGTGGGTGGTAGTCGAATGGGAACCGAACAGTTTTCAATTAAACCTTATCTAATTAAAAACTGGGGGACTTAGTGTTGGGGTATTTTAGTGAAGCCCAGCCCATAGGCCCAGGCCCATCTCAGGGCCCTTATCTAGGCCCGTTGAATATGCACCTGTCGTCCATATGGGCCCTGATACGACACCTCCCCAAGCATCCAATAATGTCATCAGGGAGACGGTCAAGACATCTCGGGTGTATTGCCCAATCCTATTGCTCAAAGGACCTCTCGTGGATTATTCTCAGTTAGCTGATACTCGGACTCGAGGTCCCCAACAACTAGTCTCTCTGGACTTGGAAGGTCAGGTCAATACGTCCTTTCCAACAAAGCAGAGACTCGCGGGCATTCGGGGAGTACTTGTATTTCTAATGCTACACCCTGCTGCTTCTGAGACTACCATTCGCTGTGTAAGGACCTCCTGAGAACCAAGGGATTTCATTCTCGGGAGAGCTAAAAGCTGCACTCGGAGGTGCAGACACTCGGACACTCGGGAGTGACGTGACAGGTACAGTATTACAATTTCTCATATTCATTGACTTTTCTAGCAAGTTGCTCTGGATGCGCCAACCACACGACAACACGTGTCCGAAAGTACAAACTCCTAGGCTTCCAATACACAGCGTTCAGAAATCGAGGATAGTGGAGATTCTGTGATTTTGCACTCATCCCAAGGGATTTTTCACAGACCTTGGGCGGGAATTTTTCGGGAACTTCACATAAAAGAAAAAAGAGGTTTTTTCTACACAAAATCTATGACATTCTATCACATGTTCTATCATGCATGTTAACATATAGAAAACACAGAACAAACACCGAGGATCCTCTTTTGATTTTGCTGTGAAATCTTTATGTTTTTAGCCTGCTTGCACACCTCTTTCACACACGAAGTAAAACCCTCTCTAACTTAAGCATCGAAGGATTTTCATCGGAAAATCGGCTTTATCCCTGAGGTTGTCTGTATTTTTTGCAGCCTAAAGCTTAAGGACAAGAAAAAGACTAAATC
>JAVXUL010140650.1:0-14898 GCA_035590515.1 Trichilia minutiflora
ACATATGCAAACAAACTAACGTTATTCAAGATGGATGCGAAAGTATAACAGGAGATGAAGTAAAATTACAACTATGCCCTTGTAGTAAAATCACGGGTGTGATACAGTATCCACGCAGTGCCAACCCTTACATAATCTATATCAAAAGGCTTTGTTAAAAATTAGGTTTTATTTTCACATATATAACCCAATAACTTTCTCTTTTATTTCGATGTGAGTCTTGAACCTACTCTTTACCTATCTTAAAGTTTACCAAGAATCGCTCTATACTCAAGTATTCTCACCCTAATGTTACTCTTTGTCTTATAAAACTAAAATGTTATAATTTATATTTAATAAAATTTTTAAATGTTCTCATAAATATAAATTATGAATTAAATTTTTTATAATATAAAATATTATAGTTATTTAATAATTTAAATAAAGTATTTAAATTGTTTTGATTTAATTTTTAAAAATAAAAATAAAACTTTTATAAATTTAAATTATAAAATAAAAATAAATTTATAAATTTTTATGAATATAAAATAAAAAATTTTGGATTTAATTTTTAAAAATAAAATTATAAATTATTTTAGTGTAAAATATTATAAAATAAAAAATTTAATTCATAATTCCATATTTATATTTGATAAATTCTTTTTAAAAATATATATGAATATAAAATTATAAATTAAATTTTTTTATATAAATTTAAATTATAAAATAAAAATAAATTCATAAAACTTTATGAATACTTTAAATATAATTTTTGAAGATTAATTTATAAGTTTTTTAGTTGAAATATTATAAAATAAATTATTAAAATTATAAATTAAATTTAAAGTATTTTTAAAAAAATTTAATTATTTTGATTTAGGAATTCATATGATAAAATTAGGGATCTATATGATAAAAGTATGTATTTTTTTTAGTGAAGAGGTATTTGTTATTTTAAAAAATAATAGTTTTTTTTTTGTTTTAAACTTATTGATATTAGAGATATGTCTTAGAACCTATCCTGTTATATAGTTCGAGGTTATCATTTTTTTGTATACAAACTTTATAATTATTTGTAAAAATATTTATATTTAATAAAATAATATTTATGTATCTTGTATTGTGTTCAATTACCACTCTTTATAATATTTTATTAATGTGAGATATGTTCCTGTATATATTATGTGTCGAGATTCTATCCATAAAGAGTTATAGATATGAGAGTAAAATCTTTAATTTAAATATATATAAAACTTGTTTTCGATTGAGGTGATGTTATTAGGGATAATGACATTGCATGATTAGCATGTATTATTGTTGTCAATTATTAGTATATGAAATTAATAGTTGGATGACGAGTTTCATGTTACAAGAGTATAAACATGGGTACCACGTTTGAGAACGTAATCAAATGCGATGAATCATATGGGTGAATATCCACAGTCAATGATACATCGCACGGTTGTACTAGTATACCATCAGTTCTTAGACCTAAGATATCATGACTGCTATTTATAATAAGGCACGTCATTCATTTGTATATATTACACTAGACTAACTACGTCTAATGAAAAAAGCTTGATGATAATGTGTTCTTATTGTATGAGAAAAGGTAATGGTTAAGATATAATCTTCTGGCTCAGGTATTTAAACTTGAGATCCTAGGTAGAATTGTCATATACAAGGATTAAAATTCTGGTCAGAGTACATAAATTTTGAAAAAGAATTTTTGGATACGTGGATCTCATTTATGATTGAGTTTCTGATCCTATGATCGGATTAGTAGTTTGACAATTCTATGGCTTGTACTCGATCGGGAGTCAATAATAGAGAAATTTTACTACATGTAAGTACGACTATATGGGTTTATCTAAATTTTATTCTCAGTATTTTAGGGATTATGATATTTTGCTAAATGTCACTTATGATCATTGAGAACTTCGGTTATAAGGAGTTATACCGAAGATTTACTCATATGTTCGTATTTATTTATGTTTAATTCACGGTAAACTTAAGGTGTCACATACAATATCTAGTAGTTGATGATGGATGGAAATAATATCATTAAGTTAGTTAGTGATATTTCGTATTGATGAAAATTAAATTGCTCTAATATTTGATTAATAGGCAATTTTATTCTTTAATATAAAAAATAAATTTTTTCAACAATAATGCGCTAGCACCCTTTAGTTCGAAAAATATTTTGATAATTTTGAAATGATATATTGTGATATATTAATTAATAAATAAAATAGTTTAATTATATATTATAATACAAAGTATTCATTATTGAATAAATAAAAATGTTTATTTATTATTATTTAAATTAAATGAATACTTGGATGATATTTGACACAATTGTTATTTGTCAAATGTCATTATTTTATTAAATATTAATCTTATATATTTAATCCAATGGTCAAGATTTTTCTTAATATTTATAGATTATGATAATTGATAAATATTAGTATTTATTTTATTATATATATATATAACCAATTAAATAATAACAAATAGAAACCATTAAAGATATATATCTTTAATTATATTATTATTATTTATAATAATTTTGGATAATATTTATTGATAGACTAATAATATAGAAACATTTGATTTTGTTTGATTGGTAACTTTGTGTTAATGGTTTCTATTTGTTATTATTTAATTGGCTTATTTGCTGTAATCTTCTAATGGTTGCCAATCATAAAGCACAAAATGACTTTTTACTATTAAATTCAATCGGTTTTGTTATAAGGAGAAGTGATTTACATTGGCAAGAAAAGAAGAAACAAAACCAAGAAAAGAAGAAAGCTTTCTTGCCATTTGTTCGGCCAATGAAAGTAACAAAGGAAAGATTGATTTTTCAATTTCATTGCAAGGAGAGGAAGAAAGCTAAAGGGAGAATTGTTGTTTCATGGTTTCTTTTTTATTATAACAGTAAGCATATATATATATATATATATATATATATATTGCTGCATTTACCAAAACTTTGCAAATTATTTTGCAAACATCTAAAGTTTTCAATTAATTTCGTCACATCCATCGTAAGGTTGAGTATGGATATCTTTATAAGCTTAGAGGAGATTTCAAACTCAAGGATTTCACTTATTTAGATAAAATTTTAAACCCTAATAGCTTATATTATCAATTAATTTGATAAATATTTAAAAACATACATAAATTATATAATAGATCATTTAAATTTTTCTTAAAAAATCTTGTAATTAATAAGAAATATCTAGTTTTTTAAAAAACTATAGAGAGACATCTGTCATTCCTTATAAGTTTATAACATTTACTCAAAAATTTCGTATGAATTTTTAAAATTATTAATTATATTTTTTATTATCTAATAAAAATATATCATTTTATTTAAATGCATATTTAAAATAAAAATATTAAATGATAAAATATTGAAAATCACCCATAACCTCGTGGTTTTCGTCTTCCATTCTCAATCATGTGAGTAAAGGCCAAATTAATTTTTATAATATAGAGATATCAAACTATAAATATTTTAATATACACAAACTAAACTAATTTTTTTTTAAAGAATTAAATTTATAAAAATATATTAATTATTCAAAAATCTTTTTTAAATTTATAAAAATCAGGCTATATAGTGTCAGTTGCTACGCTTTGCATGTGAGAAGGAATTTAAGTTTTTCTAAATATTTTAAAATTAAATTATTATTTTTGTAATATAGGCCTTCTTTCTATTGAAGCATATTATAGTAAACCCTGCTGTCAAAAAGTGCGAAAATACAATTTTTTTTAATCCAGTATTTATTCTTAATCTTATAGCATAATGACTTATAACTAAAGGTATTTTATAAATGTTATCCTTTAATTGAAATAATGTGACCATTGACCCTCCTTTTATTTTACCATGAAAATCAAAAGTTTCACATTATTACATCATTTTCTCAAGTGTAGATATTCAACAACACCAACTAATTAATTTTTATTAATATTTTTATTTATTAATTTTTATATTATGATTATTTGAAATTAAGCTTATGACGATATCTGTTTTTTCTTAATCTTAAAGTATATAATTTTATTTATTTATTCTTTTTGTTGAGTTTTGTAATCAACAAAATATTACATTTTGATGGTTGAGTAAAATATACGAAAACAAGGTTTTAAGAGACTTTGCGGATGAACCCATAACTATTTCCATTGGTTCCAAAAGCTCTATTGTCTCACATACCTAGTCAGTGGACCTCGAAAAGAGTGGACGGCATTTGGAGGCCTAATCAGCAGAGCAATATATTGGCCAAAAGCTCATATGTTTATTTTATATAATTGTCAACATTAGTGGACTACTATCCTAATCCAGTAGTAGTCCACTAATGTTGACAATTAAAAAAAAAAAAAAGTTCAGCCCAACTAGTTTAAAGATATGTATTGCTGAATGACATTCGTCATTCTTTTGTTGGGGGTGGCGTTTATTTATTTGTTTTGTTTGGTGTAACTAAACTCTAAATCTAAGTAACAAGTTTATTTTGTTATTACATATCTGAATATATGTGTTAACTTATTATTTTTTTTAAAATAAAATGTGATAATTTGACATATCTATCCTTAGACATATTATATATATACTCACATGTATATATCAAATACTGTATAGATAAATTATTATATACATTTAAATAATTTTTTTACAACATAGTTTATATAAAAAATATTAATATAATAATTTTTATTATATTTCTTTTTATAATTTTTGTAAGCATAAAAAAACAATAATCATATTTTAAAAACAATTATGAAAGTTTAAAATTTTTAAGAATGTTAACCTCTTGTTATTGATGTTTACTATTGAATTAAGGTTGATAAAATGATTTTTCAAACTCTCTTAATTCTCACTTGATGATATTGTATGAGAAAAATGAGTTTAGTAATTATTTATCGTATTTTTTTTATATAGATTTTTCCATAAAAAATTGAATAAAATTATTAATCACGACGATTTTTATTTTAAAAAAAGAAGGTTTTTGTATTTTCAGATTGGGAGAGTTTTTTTACAATTAGAGAGTTACTAATAATTTATAAAGGTTACGTTACCTTTTACGGGACATCCATATTGGAGTTAGGAATCTCAAATATTTAGTTATTTGCACCGTAGCAAGTTTTTGTTATGAAAATTAGGTTAGAAACATAAAACAAGCGGCTTTGTGTAGAGAACTGCGATGACTTCCTCGATAAGGTAATTTGGTCTCAATTTAGATGGTACAAATTTAACGAGACCGCTCAATATTAATTGATATACTTTATTATTTTTTATTACAACTATTATTAATTATAATTAATAAATTTTAAAATAATTGAATATGTAATAAAAATTATTAAATAGACGAGTAGATGAAAATTAAAATTTTTTTTTTTTGGGAGAATCAGAATCTTAATATTGGGTTTTTACATTTCGTTGCCAAAAATGTTAAAAGAAAAATTCAAACTTTCAAAGCAGTGAAAAAGAATATGTCACAGGAATAAACGGCATAAAATGAATGGACGGTATTCGGAAAACCAAACAGGAATTACAGCCCACAGATTTGCAATGGAGAGGATTGGGCATCAAGAAAAAGTACGAAGAGGACGGAAATATACTTTTCCTGATAAATGAGTGGGCATCAAGAAATTCCAAAGCTTTGAGATATGATCTGGTGTTCTCCAAGTATACGAAATGAATTCAATTTACATGAGTTGAGAAAACGTGTCGTCCTATTTTTTAGATTACACAACATTTTATAGGTTGACGTACTAACCGAACGTGGTTGCGATACACCATATTACTATCTCCATCATGACGCCAAACGCGGACTAGACGCGACGGTAATTACAGATGCATTTTCATTGATCCGTTCTGCCAAAAAGTTGGATATTATTGTAATTCTATCACATCATGCTGTATAATATTTTAATAAAAAATATATAATTATTTTTAAAAAAAATATCAATTATATAATAGCTATAACATACATAAACATAATCTTATTTTATATCTATATTATAAAAATATCCAACTTTTACATTTGATTGTAGCGAACTATAAAAATGTATTTAAGATAGAGTAAGAGTTTGGGCAGATAAAACTTAAAAAAGTATTAATATTTTTCTTAATTTTATTCTTTATAATCAATAAATTTTTATTCTAAAATTTTAAAAATAAAACTCCTATTTTAAATTTAATATAATAAAAAATAATTTAAAAGTATGTTTAATATTAAAATGCAATCATCACATAAGTCATAATTATTTTTTTATTTTTGTCTCATAATTACTATTGTAAGATGAAAGATATATTAGTTAAAATACGAGCTAATTTGATTAAATATTAGTATTATTAAATATATTTTATAATTTTTTTTTTAATATTAAGTAAAAATTAATTATTTTAAATATGATATAAATTTAATAAAAATTTATTAAATTATTTTTCAATTCGAGGAGTGACTCTAACTCTGACAAGAAGAAAGGAAAAGGCACGCGGTATTGTTATATAAGAGTGAAGACACAGGTCTTTGAACGAAAAGTCAAGTCAGGTTCATTCCTTCGAGATGGTTTTGACCGTTGAACCCCCCACGCACCCTCATTAAAAATCCCTTCTTCTCCTTACCAGTTGCCACTCTGTTCATTCTCAGTTGCCCTTCACTCTCGTTTTGCTTATCCCTCCATTCTATTGTTTCTATAAAACTCAACAAAACCCAAATTCATCAGCTTTTTTGGTTCACAATCACAATGCATAAAACCCCTTCAGGTTCCTTCCTTGGCCCAGATGGCCTCGACCTCTCTCAGAGTTTCTTTAAGCCAATTCACAACACAGAGTCACCCATTTCCCCCAACAAGCGTAACACCAAGATCTCAGTCATCGGCACTGGAAACGTCGGCATGGCCATTGCACAAACCATACTCACACAAGACTTAGCCGACGTTCTCGCTCTCGTCGACTCAAAGTCTGATAAATTACGAGGAGAGATGCTCGATCTCCAACACGCAGCTGCTTTTCTCCCCCGAACCAAAATTCAGGCGTCCGTTGATTACACTGTCACCGCTGGATCCGATCTCTGTATTGTTACGGCGGGAGCCAGACAGATTCCGGGGGAGTCTAGGCTTAATCTGTTGCAGAGGAACTTAGCCCTGTTTAAGGATATTATTCCCCCGCTTGTCAAGTACTCGCCAGACTGTATTTTGTTGATCGTCTCGAACCCTGTTGATGTGTTGACTTATGTTGCGTGGAAGCTCTCCGGGCTTCCTTCGAATAGGGTTATCGGGTCGGGTACGAATCTGGACTCTTCCAGGTTTAGGTTCTTGATCGCTGATCATCTCGACGTTAACGCTCAGGATGTGCAGGTTATTCTTTACTTAAATCCTTTTATGATAAACTTTCAAATGGAAATCTTTGATTCTGTATGCCTTGCGCGTATAGTAGGGGAATTTAAGAATGGTATAAATGCTTTTAGGATGATTTTTTAATGGGAAATCTCTATCCTTCTAGAGTAGGTGTATGCGTTTAGGTACGGACTCATTTAAAAATTGTAAGGGAATCGAATACTTTCTATTTTCTTACAACTTTTTAAAGTATTGTAGATCATGGATAATTTTTTAAGCTTGGTCATGTTTGGCGGATTTCTTTCATGGCGGTGAAAACATGTTTGGTATGAAGGTGATGGGATGATATACAATCAAAATTAAAAAGTTAAATATTAGTTAAAAGAAATAAGTGGATTTTATTAAAAATTACTGTCACCAAAACATTTTTTATAATTTTACTTTTACATCTCACAGAATAAATTTCAACCCATGTTTAATTGAAAATTACACGCACAAAAAAAAAATCATGGTTCTATATTTTTTTTGATCTATATGACTGTATGAATCTCTGTAAAATTTGGTTGTAGGCTTACATAATTGGGGAGCACGGTGATAGCTCTGTCGCCTTATGGTCAAGCATCAGTGTTGGTGGGGTGCCAATTCTGAGCTTCCTACAAAGCCAGCAAATCCAATTTGAGAAGGAAACATTAGAGAACATACACAAAACAGTGGTAAACTGTGCATACGAGGTGATTAGCCTCAAAGGCTACACATCTTGGGCAATTGGGTATTCGGTAGCCAGTTTGGCCCGATCCATACTCAGGGACCAGAGAAAGATCCATCCAGTTACGGTCCTTGCCAAAGGTTTCTATGGCATTGATGGTGGCGATGTGTTCTTGAGTCTGCCGGCAATGCTCGGGAGGGGTGGGGTCTTGGGTGTCACCAACATTCATTTGAACGAGGAGGAGGCTCAACGGCTCAGGCACTCCGCCAAGACCATCTTGGAGGTGCAATCCCAGTTGGGAATTTGATAAAATAAATAAATAGCCAACATCTTATAAATAATTTCTCTTTTCTTACATTTTACAAGGCTTTGTTGCATAACTTTTTACTTGGATCCTCTTTAAATTTCGGTTTTTCTTTCTGTTAATAAAAGAAGGTTTGGTTGTCATATTGAATTTTTCGCAGTCCTCTAATCACAACTTTCCAACGGATTGATTTGAAGTTGTTCCTACGTTTGTGCAAAGCAGAACAAGTAACCGTTCCTATGTTGTTCGTGGAGTGTTTTTCGATGCTTGTTAATTTGCCTATTTTTAAAGTTTTTGACTTGAGAGTGATTCATTTTTAGATTATCTTCACAAGATTTTTCCCAAAATATTTTGTTTTGTTTACGTGGTGCCTATGTATCTTCACAAGATATTAATATTATTCATCTCCGTTTTGATAATAACTACATCCTCTTCTTAACTTTTAGGTAGAGGATGGGCCGTGCTAGGCGCTGCGGGACATGACAAAATTTGTTTTAAAATATCATAAGTTTTTATTAAACTTTGACCTCGCAGATTTTTTAAACGTAAACTTATCAAAATATTCACATTTTTTTCCTATTTGTAAAAATGATTATATTCATCAAAAACTTTTTAATCTTAATCAAAAACATTCATCAAAAATTTTGATAATAAAAAATTGCATTTATAGCAATGTAAAGAATTGAGGGCAATAATTTCTTAAAAATAAGTGAATTTCGTTTCTTAACTTCAAATTTGAATTCTTTAAATTAAATTTTAAATTTTTTATGACATTAATATATATATATAGTTATTTAAATGTTATGTTATAAATTAAATGTGAAAAAATAACAATATTAATTATGAATGAGGTAATTTTTACTTGTAAAATCCTTCCTAAAAATTTTTTCAACACTTTTAAACAAAGTTTTGAGAAAAATTTAAACTTATTTTGAACGAATAAATTTAAAGTGAATTCTAAAATGCAAAAAAAAAAAAAAAGTTTGAAATTATTAGAAAATTAACTATTTTCAAAATAAGATATAACTCATTTATGAACTTAATTGATTTTGAATATAAGAATTTAATTTATTTCAAAAATAGAATTTAACTATTATAAAAAAAATAGGATAGAACTGATTTTAAAAGTAGGATTTAATTAATTTTAAAAACACAAATTTAACTTATTTTAAAAGTATTTATCGAACCACGTTTAAAAGTAAAAATTTAACTAACTTTAAAAGTTTTTAATACTTTTGTTGGTTAATTGTAATGCAGATGCGGTTGATTGAATTTATTACTTATATAACATGGAGTTTTATAATTGATGGGACCAAACAATGACAAGTCTTGCGTTGAGGGTTTTTTAAGAGATTTTTGTATGGATCATACGATCATGTACAAACAATTTATATAGATATTGTATAATTTTTTTGAGATAAATTTTATAAAATTTACTAATAGAACAATGACATCTTATTGAGAATGTATACAACCAATGGTGGTATACTAGCTGCATTATAAATGGAGCAATGAAAGTTTGTTTGATGTTCATTATTATTGAGCATGTATATCATACATAACCTTCAAATTCGAACACGGGACGACTTTCTACACATTTGTTTATTTCTTTAAGCGGAAGCAATCAAGTGAACTATATACATTTCATACTATGCCACCATATATACATTTCATACTCTATGCCACCAAGTCATTAGTATATTGTTCTAAAATTTCTTGAATATTGTCCTATACCTTCACCCACTGATAATTAACCCATTGTTGATGAGGGTTGTTCTCTTATATGATACAATGAGGATTCTACGTACTTTTTTGACACTCAATTAGATATTACTTGGTTATAATTTAATGCCCCTGATATTTCTCTCGATTGTGAAGGTGGAATAAATTATTTTGATAATGAAGAATCCAATTCAACTGGGGGATGTTCATGGTAAGTCATGTAATTAAAGCAGCTAAATAGCAGTTCTATCGACATCAATCTAATTCACCTAATATTTACCACCTATTCCATATTTGACTACCATGTTTGTGACGGATGCACTATCAATATCTAATGATGGATATATCTATGTTGGCCAAATATTTAGTATGAACCAAGAATTAAAACACAAGTTGAGCTTAATGGCAATAAAGAGTCACTTTTAATTTAAGACTTGTAAGTACACAAAAGACTGATATAAGTTAAGATGTTTCATTGATTAGTATAAATGACATACTTAGGCTATTAATACTAGGGTAACCATTTTTTCGAGTTACTCATCGAGATAAGGATACGAAGTATACATATGTTAATGACTGACTATAAGATGTACTATCAAGTGACTAGTTATATGATTGCGTTAGTAGTAGTTGACAAGTTTGTAGATGCTAGTAAGGTTTACAGTCCCAAAAGATTTGGAATGATTATAGGATTCGAGTAGCATATAATAAGGTATGACGTAGCAAAGCAATGATCTAAAACTTATTTGTGGTGATCTGGTAGAGTTGTTTAAGACACTTTATCATACTGTTATGTGGTAGAAGAAAGAAATTCAGGTACAGTTACTGTTATAAAAAGAGATGATGAGTACATTTTCTTATACTTATTCATATCCATTGGCATATATATCTAAGGATGTTGCCAAGTCATCCGGCCTATAGTCAATATTGATTTAATATTCTTGAATGACATATTTTAAAGTACTTTATTAGTGGCAACAGCAGTTGATAGTAATAATCAAATATACCTATTTGCATTTAGAATATAGGATTCAGAAAACAATATATTATAATATGATTTTTAGTGAAGTTCTAGCATGTCATTGACTCAATTTTAGATTTGGTATTTATTTTAAATTAGCATAATAGCATTAAAAAGTGGACTAGTACAGTTTTTCTAAAGACCATTAATAGATTATATACTTATCATATATTCAAAAATATTAAAGCAAAATTTAATATAGGAACACGAGTGATGAACCTTTTCAAGTCTTGAGTATCTTTTACAGTGAAAGTATATTGATTGACTGAATTTATGGAATATATAAATAAATTGAGAGTAATACATTCAAATAGTGCAAACTACTTAGAGCATAAAATGGGACTTTATAGGTAGATAAGATCATATTTTTCTCTTAAAGATAAAGCATGATGACCACTAACGTTACTGAGAGTATAAACTCTCTGCTGAAACATGCACATCATCTCCCAATTATGTTAATGGTTGAGTACATAAGCTCTATCTTACAACAGTAATTCTATCATTTATGAACATTAAGAGGTAGCTAATGTGAGAGGTACCTATTTAATTGAAGCAACACGGTCTGTAGTTAATAAGCAAATTAAATTATATCATTCATACAATATGTTTTTAATGTTTAGATTTGAGTTTTTTTGTTAAAAATTAGAGAAAGGATAACTATATAAATTTATAGGTAAAGACATGCAGTCGTAGCTGGCTTGATTTCCAACAATGATTTAAAATTTTTGCAAGTGTACAAAGTCAATTACAATAATAAAAATCTAAAAAACATTCCAAGGTCTTAAACCTAAGGGAACAACTGATTAACTGAATTATAAGGAATTGAATTATGAAACAAACGTAAATTCTTATGAAAATTAACCTAAAATATCTAAAATAAAGGAAACAATACTAATAATTAATTTAAATTCAATAAATACAAAAGTAAGGGCGAGCGTCAGAGTTCACCTATTAAAAATTATTATTATAAAATTAAGAACGATACAGTTTTGAATGTTGTTAACTAATTTATCGTGTTAATTTTTTGTCAAAATATTAATATAATACTTAACCAATAATGATTATCCGTCAGTTTCTCAAGTATTAGTTAAACCTGTTAAAACCAAGATTAATCTAGGGATATCACAAATAATTAAATATATGTCTATATTTAATTATTTATATTTTTTTCTAGTGCACAATTTATATTTCTCCTGTTGGTACTTTATATATATTAGTGTATGCCTTAGAAATCATTCGTATCATCAATTTCTGGGATCATAATTTTATGTATAAATGAAAGAAATGATTCTTTATTCACATATATAGATTGCTTCCTTTATAAAATCATATTATATAATGAAGTAAGTATGTGAATTGTCTAGATAGTTTAGTTAATTATTAATTGAGATTATCATATCATTCCCTACGAAGATGATATTGACTGGGTATCAATATCATATAGTAAAAATACTGAATACTGCATAAAGATATCATATAATGATATAAGTAGGTTGATAATAAGAGTATTATAAAAAGGCATTAGTATAGATTTATAGTTTATAAACTATTTATCAAACGTGATCAATCATCGATAAATCAGATGATATGTATATAAGTAATGATTTATCAATAGATTGTACTAGTGTGTAATGTAGTTCTTTGACCTGAGACATCTGAATTGGACCTTATATAGTTCATATGATATATAAGTACAGGACTAGCCATGCTTTATATGTTAAAGAAGATTTGGTTATACGTTATTCATATAGGAGTTTAGATGATGATCAAGATGGGATTTATTGGCTCATAAAATGAGATTTAGAGTTTCTACTGACTATATCTTAATTCACGTTCCTAAACGAATATCGATAGATGTTTGGAACAAAGTGATTGGTCAGTGCTAATTAAAAACTACATAAAAGAGTTCATACGACGTGTTTAGGATATATTGATCGATTATTCATAAAAGACAAAATTTAGGGTATTGATATATCATGAATCCTAATTTGATTAGGATATAACAATAGAAGGATATTACTCACATGGTACATATAATCAAGCAAGGTTTGATAAAAAATTACTTCATTATAGATTAGAGACTATATCGTATTGCTAGATATCAACTATAGTTATTAAGTTTCTAAATATTCGAAATTGACTCAAGGTTAATTCACTTTGAACCTTCATGGTCACATTAAAATTCTTACGTATTAGAAAACTATTATCGAGAGAGAAAGTATTCAGAACGAAGGTTAGCACCTTCCATGTGAAATCCGTCCCTTAATATCATGGGCTTAGTAGTAAAACCCTCATGAGTTTTTGTGCATATAGTAGTATGTAGATTATACGCGAGAGGGTATAATAACTTGAATTCATTTTTTTTTTTGAAGAAGGTGTGTAGTATATAATATGAAGTTATAAGAAAGAACTAAATTTTTTACCCTAAAATCACCTCTAACTGAGAAAAAATTTCATATTGTTTTTGTAGAGCTCAAAGAAAGCTTTTTGTTGATATATTATAGCCTCCGTAAAGATATTCCAGTCAAAAGTTATAGCCATTTGAAATTACTGTCTCAAAATAGATAAAACAGAAGAAAGTATCGATACATACTGTATTGAAGTATCAATACTTGACTCTAGAGGGGCCGAATGCATAGGGAAGTATTGATACCTAGGATTGGAAGTATCGATACATAGGCTTTAGGTATCGATACTTAAACGTAGAGCAGAACGTATTGATACTTGAGGAAAATATCGATACCCTGTAATCAGGATAAATAGTGAAAGTATTGATACTTTATGGAAGAAGTATCGATACTTAGAGATTAAAGTATCGATACTTGGGGCTTTAGTGAAATAAGTATCGATACATGGACTGTTCATGTATCGATATATGACGGACTGGAACGTAAACGACCCCTTCCTATGATGAAGTATCGATATATACAGGGTATGTATCGATACATGTATCAATAAATGGTGATGTGTTGCACATCTGGGTATATTTCAGAGGGGTATTTTGATCATTTTAGGGCCCTTATTTATATAGACCAGGGGATTGACTTCCCTATTTTTCACTCTCTCTCTTCTCTCACAATAAAAACCATTTTCTCTTTCTGTGACTAACTGATCTTAGCCATTTCTCAATCAAACTCTGCCATTTCAGTTTTTATAACCTCAGAATCAACACCAAAGTACAGAAACCTCCTCTAATTGAAGCTCTGACTAACGATTCGAGAGAAATCAAGAGAGAAGATTTATGGGTGAACAGTAACCTAAAAAGAGAATCGAGAAAAGGGGACTCAAAATACTTCCATCAGCTTGGGTAATTCGTTCTTTAGCTTATTTCTCTATTTAAACCTTCATTGTGCATAAATCGAGAAAAAGAGGATTTAGGTTACTTTTTGGAGAACCATATAATTTGGAGGTTTCTTAAATTATCGACTAGATCAATAAATTAGAGGATTTTTACATCCATTGGTGTTGAAATAACTAAAAATGGGTCGATAGTAGAGTGAGAGAAGTATGGGCAATAAGTTAGAGAAAGGGAGAGTTAGAGAGAGAGTGAGAGAGAGCATGATCATACCTTGCATTATGCATATATGTTATGACAGATAATTAAATTTGTGTTTTTGGTATTTAGGCACGACAACCGAGACTAGAGGATCTTCATCTTGAGGAGGCTATCCCAAGGATGGTTTTTCACTCCAATAGGGTGAGTGGATACACTTTCCATTCACCTCATTAAATATTTTTAGTTGATTATTTGAAGTCCCAGTTGGCGCAATCCAAGAGGGGGGTGAATTGGATTAATTTAAAAATTCAAACTTAAATAAATTTGAA
>JAVXUL010140689.1:0-14896 GCA_035590515.1 Trichilia minutiflora
GTTCTAAATGAAGGAAATGGAATAAAGTCTTTCATTGACCTTGTAAATGAAAATAGAATGTACCCTAACTCTTTTTACAGTTGGGAGAGGGATGGATCAAGAGACACTTATCTGATATTTTATTTTAACCACTGAGGTAGCCAAAGATTTTATTACTCAAAATTTTTTGAACTTTTGATATTAAACACTCTACAACTTAAATTATTTCACTTCTTGTTCTTTATTGCAAGGTTTTGGTATGAAATACAACATTGAAAATGGAGGACCTGCTCCACAGGCAACCACTGTAAAAATGTGGTAGAACTCTAAAGCAATAAAGGAAATACTCCTCCTTTACCCTCCTAGTGATATCTTGGTATTTCCTCTTTGTGAAGATGATATTGATGTCGCCATTTAGTTGATTATTGAAGAAGCTTGAACCAATTGAAAGAATTCTTCAGGTATGAAGGAAATGATAGTTTTTTGTGAAATTGGTGCTGTTGATTTATGTTTTTGTCATACAATTATGACTGTCAAAGCTATGTTCATTATGTAGATATTCACAATTCTGCATTGCTTTACTCGTGCAACTGATTTGACTGTATTGGATTGCATGCATATTCAGCGAACTATATACATAGTTCTCAAAATTTTATGAATTCATTAAACCTCTGTACAATATTGAAATCTTCTATTTTAGGATTGATTATTTTGATTCTGCATTTGGAATACTGTTGGTGGATCTTCTTGCCTTCTCAATATTAATAGGAGATAGTGTTTATCCTTACTGCTACAAGGAAGAGAAAAGTGGTGCATCAATAGATATTGTACTGACATCATTGGACTTGGAGGTATTCTAGATTTTCAAAATAATTATAGCAGCATTTGTTGAATGTATTCTGGTAGAAATAATCAGGCAGGGTATTAATTAATCGACTCGAATCCCTGATATTTAAGGGGAATTGCGTATGTTGTCAGTAGATGATGGACCCTGAGGCTCTGCTGATTAATGTTTTCCCATTTTTGGATCCATGGGCAATATATCTATTTTTATCATCAAAGACACTTTGATGAATGCTTTAAACCCTCGTAGTGCAGAAAGTGCCTATATTATGAGAGAAAATTATGTCATCTTATGCTAGTGAAAGCTTAATGTGGATGCAGCTGTTCAGCAGCAGGAGGGATTGGCTTAGGAGCTATATTATCAGGAATGAGGATAGCCGAGTCATGGTGGGAGCTATGATGATCAGGTCCTTTTTTGGAGATTCCGAGTTTGCAGAAACTGTTTCTGTTATCGAAGGAATTAAGTTGGCAAGAGATGTGGGATTTGAGGTAATTGCTTTTTATGAATTTTAATGCATTAGAAATATAGAATTGTAACTTACCAGATACCCTTATAAGTGCCCTAAACGTGCCCATTACAAAACTTTTAAAAAATACTCATAAAATTCTAGAGAATGTAGAATAATAGAATATTTAGCAATAATATGAGAAGAGATTGAAAGAATTAAATTTATTGAAAGAATTAAATCTTAGTAGAATATTAGCAAACGAGTGTCTTTAGAGTACTTATTAAGCTTTTTTATATTTATTTTTTATAATAATTTTTCATATTTAATATGATAATTAATGAGTATTTTTTTAATGAATTTTAATGCATTAGAAATTATAACTTACTAAATATAGAAATCTTAACAAATACCCTAAATGCATTCTTTAGCAAAACTTTTAAAAATACTCATAAAAACGTGCTCATTAACAAAACTTTTAAAAAATACTTATAAATTCTACGTAACATAGAATAGTAGTGAAAAATTTTCAAAAAATACTTATAAATTCTAGACAAGATAGAATAGTAGTGAAAAAGGTCTGGCACTGATGCTATGGATCCAATCCACCAACTCCTTTTACTCTCAAAAAAATGGGCTTCTCCAAGATAAGATTTATCCCAATTTATATAGTCTAACATCGCTCGTATGTTACAATTCACCAACTCCTTACTCTTAGAAAAAATGGGCTTTTCCAAGATAAAATTTAGGGTTTTGTACGAAAATGACTATTTTTTAAATTGATTTACGAAAATGATCACGTTTTAAAATGGTTAATCAACTAAACTAAAGATATATGTTTTGAACGATTTTACCCTTATTCGAAAATAGTTTTTTTTTTGTCTTGTTCGAAAGTACACTTTCGAACACAGTATATTTACATATTCAAAAGTGGGTTTTTTTGCCGCATTCGAAAGTACAGGTATTGTGACTGTTAAACTATTTTTATGTCAAAAGGGTTTTGACCTTTAAAACTGAGAAGTGATTTCAGCAGTTGCACAAAAATGAAGAACCTTTTTCTTGTTTGCTTCAGCCTTCCATTATTTCTTGTTGGTAATCTGACAGTATGATGAATGCAATTTCAAGTGCTACACTTAATTCTGGGGATGGCCAATACTGCTTGAAAGATGTCATTCAGGTAGCAATACCATATTGTGTAAAAAATTTTGTTATCCCCATATATATCTAAATTATGCTGCAAATGTGCTTTTGTTGTATATTTGGAGATGTGGTTAGCCTATTTTATTCATATGATGGATACTTGACAACTATGGATACTTGACGACTAAGTATAGGCTAAACCGAATCTAATGACTAAGATTTGCACTTGGGCCATGTGAATTATTCAATAGCAGGGAGCGAGGTGTAATATTTGCTACCACTTTGATGAAGAAAATAAGTGATGAAGAAAATAAGTTTCAAAATTATTCAATGTCACCTGTTTGCAGAGCTTCCTCTATAAGTTAATGTATTGTATTGTTTATGAATATAATTTCTTGTTTGCATTAGGTTTTTAAAATCTACCACAATACGCGGGAGTAAATAGTCCTGTTTGCTAATTTGGTAGAGTAGCCTTGGGCTGGCAGCGGACATGTCTGATTACTGAGTCAACTTTATTACCAAAAATCTAGGCCCTTATGATTTGTGTTGGTATGGACTTTTGTAGCAAGGTTTTGCTTTTCATCTAATTGCATAAATTCATGGCATGATGGAATTTTACTGTTCTGAAGAGTACAACAAAGATGGCAGCTACAAATGGAGTACGGTGTGTGTGGATTGGTCAAAATGGATTGCTTTCAACCCCTGATGAATCAGCTGTAATAGGTGGAAGGGTTACGGTTGATGTAAGTTTCTTGTCTCAAATTTCATACATATATCCATTATATTTCTTTCCCTTCTCAGTATTCTTTGTATTGGGAAGCCAGCTCAAAATCATTACAACATACATACGAAAAAGTAATAATGTTGATTGTTTTTTAGCTATAATATATTTATATGAGGATTCAAGACATCGGGGTCTTTTATATTGACTGTTTGTCACAATCCAGGTGGTCCTCACGAAGTAGATTATAGTCATCTTTACAATTTCTATAATTATTTGTTTTTCTGGTTTCTTGTGTTCCTATGTTGTTGATCACTTGCTACTTTGCCTTTTGGCAAAATTGTTCTAAATGAAGGAAATGGAATAAAGTCTTTAATTGACTTTGTAAATAAAAATAGAATTTACCATATTACTTTTTACAGTAGGGAGAGGGTTTGGATCAAGATACTTATCTGATATTTTATTTGAACCACTGAAGTAGCAAAGTTTTTATCACTCAAAATTGATTGAACATCTGATATTAAACACTCTGCAACTTAGAATATTTCAGTTCTTTTTCTTTATTGCAAGGTTTTAGTATTAAGTACAATATTGAAAATGAAGGACCCGCTCCACAGGCAACCACTGTAAAGATGTGTTAGAGCACTAAAGCAATAAAGGAAATACTCATCCTTTACTGTCCTGGTGATATCCCGGTATTTCGTATTTGTGAAGATGATATTGATGTTGCCATTTAGTTGGTTATTGGAAGAAGCTTGAACCAATTGACAGAACTCTTCAGGTATGAAGAAAATGATAGTTTTTTGTGAAATTGGTTCTGTTGATTTAAGTTTTTGTCATATGATTGTGACTGTCAAAGCTGTGTGCATTATGTAGATATTCACAATTCTGCATTGCTTTACTCGTGCAAATAATTTTACTCTATTGAATTGCATGCCTACTCAACTAACTATATGCATAGTTCTCAAAATTTTATGAATTCGTTAAACCTCTGTACAATATCGAAATCTTTGATTTCAGGATTGATTATTTTGCCTCTGGATTTGGAGCACTCTTGTTTGGATATTTTTTGCCTTCTCTATAACAATAGGATCTAGTGTTTATCCTTGCCGCTACGAGGAAGAGAAAAGTGTTGTATCAATAGATATTGTACTGACATCATTGGAGTTGGAGGTATTCCAGATTTTCAAAATAATTATAGCAGCATTTGTTGAATGTATTCTGATAGGAACAATCAGGCAGGGTATTTACTAATCCACTCGAATCCCTGATATTTCAGGGAATTTCGAATGATGTCAATAGATGATGATCCCTGAGGCTCTGCTGATTAATGTTTTCCCATTTTTGGATCCATGGTCAATATATCCACGTTATCATCAAAGACACTTTGACAAATGCTGTAAATCCATATAGTACAGAAAGTACCCATAATATGAGAGAAAATTATGTCACTTTTGTTTGTGCAAGCATAATGTAGATGCAGCAGTTCAGCAGAACGAGGGATTGGCTGCGGAGCTATTATCAGGAATGAGAATAGCTGAGTCATGGTGGAAGCTATTATGGTCTGACCTTTTTTGGAGATTCCAAGTTTTGCAGAAACTGTTACTATCATCGAAGGAATTAAGTTGGCAAGAGATGTGGGATTTGAAGTCATTGCCACTGGTGGTTGAATCTGATTCTGTCAATGCTATTATCTTGCATTAGGGAATGTTTCAAGAAGAGTGAAATTAGTTGGATAACCTCTGTAATTTCGTGGATTATCAACAATAGAGATGATATGAAAATTGTTTCATTCCCAAGGCTTGTAAAATAGCAGTTCGCAATTTAGCTAAAGCAACTCTCAATTGTTACGAGGATCTTGTTTGATTGGAGGAAATGGCAGCAGAACTTGTTTGTTTGGTGTACTGTTGTTCGTTCTTTATACAATTTCCAATTTTCAAAAACAGCAGCAACAACACATTTCTTACATCAACATTTCGTATCTAAAATTTTAATCTCACAATATTGTTACTTATTAAACCCTACCACACCACAAACCATAATTATATACAGCCTTGAGACTAAGTTTAACATAGAATAAAGAACAAAATGACCAGATATTTTTTTTTTAACAAAACAAATTAATCAAATTAAAGATAAAATAAAAAACATAAAAATTACTTAACCTAATCAATTTTTACCGAATATTTCATCACCCTTCATTTTTATTATTATCATTATTATTATTTATAATCCAAAATTTTTTATATTTAATTATTATTATAATATTCAATCATATACACGAAGATAGATACCCACTCTCACCGAATCCGTGATCCTTCGAATTGTGTACCATGAATGCAATTTCAAGTGCTATACTGATTTCTGGTGATACTGATAGTACTGGAAGGATGCCATTCACGGAATATCATATGCTGTCAAAATAAGCATCGTCTGTCGATTTTAATTATATTTATATAGAATATATTATATTTTTTATTAGTATTTGTAGTTTATATTTCTATTTTTTTTTTTGAAAGCATGTTTATAAGATTTTGGAGAAGTTATTAATTTTAGGGCTTGTTATAAAGTAAAATTTTATGTTTTTGGTTTTCAATAAGGCCTAGTAAGATATTTATGAGGCCCAAATATTAAGCCCTAATACTGAGGCACATAAATGACAGCAACAACCCATTTGCTGTAACTTCCCGCCCTTTTCACACCCAACTACAACCAAGTAAGTGAAGTAACAAAACTAAAAGCAAAGAAAATCCAACTCCAAGCGATACGCTGTCTTCCGATCCCTTCTTTTCTGTTTTCTTTCTTGTTGCCCTTTCATTGCACAAACCCAATCAAAACCCCATTACTGTCTAATCTTTTCTGTTCTTCCAGCTCCATCCGACTCGGGACTTTCAACGCACTCCGATCTTTCGGAGTCAGCTCTCCTTCTTTGGCACCTCGAATATCGTCACTGTCCATGGCGGCGATTCCTCCAAAATCTACGACCACAGAGGAAGAGGGACTGTCGAGAAGGTTATGGATCAAGTCGAAGGGAGAATCTGTCTTTGCTATATACACTCCGTTTACTGTCTGTTTGGCTTCGGGAAATCTAAAGCTTGAGACTTTCAGACATTACATCGCCCAAGATGTTTATTTTCTAAAAGCTTTTGCTCAAGCGTAAGTGGATTCTTGGAGTTTATTTGTTTTGTCTAGTGTAAGCTTGTTTGGTTGCTTAGAAATGTGGAAAAGTTGGAGAAAATTTGAGAATTTGAGGTTTAGATTATGGGTTCGGGAGTTTCAAGTTTTGGTAAAAGAAATAAAATTGAGCATGATGAATTTTTGTTATCTTGGATGTTTTGACAGTCGAGAAAACGTAGTAAAACAACCACCTAGTAAAAGATGTTAGATATATTACTACCAGGGAAAACAAGGGAAATTTGAGGAATTTAAGATTGAGAGTGTGTAGCGGTTAGAATGTAGTAAAGGGTAGAAGATTAAGAATATTTTTGTCCTGTTTCCTGTTAAAGAAGGGCAGAAAATAAAAGAAAGATAAAAAAAAATGTTTGATATTTGTTGTATAGCACTTACCAACTTTTAATATAAAGGATTATTGATGAAACAATAGAGAGTGTAAGGACTAGTATGAAACTAAACGATTTAAGTTTGTGAAATTCTTACAGTTAGAATGTTTAAGTAAAACTACGCTTAGTGTGAATTTAGTTAAGTTTCTCTTTTTCTTTTCATTTTCCTCTCTTTTTGGCTTGGTAGAGAAATACAAAGAGATAGACGGAAGGATTTTTGGCAGAGGTTAGCTATCCATCTAAGAAGTTTGCTCTTTGAATGTGTACGGGGTCATAATAAAATTTTAGTAAAATTGTAGGAAAGCTAGATGGTGATGAGTATGGTTTATGAGGTTTTGCACCAGAGAGTGCAAGCCAAGTGTTTGCTTACTTATTGTTGAGATGCGAAATGAAGTTTCATTGACTTTATATATAACTTTCTGTATGGGGAAAAGTTATCTTGCTTCTTCTTTTTACTGGCTTTGAGTTAGGATTTTGTTCCCATTGTTGGATCTACATGTATATACTTTTAAAGATTACTTGATGTTGAAGAAAATTGGTAAGAGGAAACGATCAAGTTTTTTTCATTACTTTGGATTTATGAAAGCTAAACTGAAATTTCATGGGGAATAATCCACTTAGTTGATTTATATTGCGATGAATATCAGTTTCTAATGTTTATATCAACATGTAATGTAAGTATTAGGTAAATATGTATGTTTCTCTTTTCCAGTTTTATTTAGAGTTAAGGGGTTTGGTTGCCTATTAGTGGGTGTAACAATTTCTGCTTTGGTTTGAATATTAGGTATGAAATGGCGGAAGAGTGTGCAGATGATGATGATGCAAAGCTGTCAATCTCTGAGTTGAGGAAGAGTGTTCTTGAGGAGTTGAAAATGCATGATTCATTTGTGCAGGTAATATAGAACTGTGCACCATAACATTTAGGTCACCAATAGAATTGATCTTGAAGATTATATTTCTGTCTCTGGCTTGTAAATTAGTGGAATTTTAACTCAATAACTATGTATTAAGTTTGGTTGATAAATAGTTAATGGGATTCACTGTCTTCTTAGAGGGTGAAGCCATTTTCATGTTGATTGCGGATTCTTAAACTGTGTTCAGGTCACATGATGTTGGTTTCATTTGATTGTTACTTTTTTATTTTTTAGACATATGAGATGCAGTTTTTTGGATGTTTCTATTTTAGATAGTTTAGTTCAGAAGAAATGGGTAATTCTTATTTAAGTGACACTTTACCTGACCCACCCCACCCCACCTCTCTCTCTCTCTTTTTTTTTGTTAAAGAACATTGTGGATTTTCTCTAAAAGGAGAGAATTTTTCTCCTGATTGCTATGCAGATCCCAATTATCCTCGCATACTTGTGGCTTGAATTATTTGTGTGCTAATAAATTTTCTATTCTGAAGAGTACAACAAAGATGGTGGCTGCAATTGGAGTACGGTGTGTGTGGATTGGTCAAAATGGATTGCTCTGCTGATGAATCAGCTGCAAAAAGTTGAAGGGTTACGGTTGATGTAAATTTCTTGTCTCAAATTTTGTTCATAAATCCGTTATATTTCTTTCCCTTCTTAATGTTCTTTGTATTGGGAAGCTGGTCCAAAATCATTACAACGTACACATGCAAAAAGTAATAACGTTGATTTTTTTTTACCTATAATATATCCATACGAGGATGCAAGACATTGTGGGCTTTGTATGGACTGTATTCCACAATCCAGGTGGTCCTCATGAAGTAAATTATGCTAGTCTTTACAATTTCTATAATTATTTATTTTTCTGGTTTCTTGTGTTCCTATGCCATTGATCACTTACTACTTTGCCTTTTGGCAAAATTGTTCTAAATGAAGGAAATGGAATAAATTCTTTGATTGACCTTGTAAATAAAAATAGAATTTACCCTAATACTTTTTACAGTTGGGAGAGGGTTTGGATCAAGCGATACTTATCTGATATTTTATTTGAACCGCTGAAGTAGCAAAGTTTTTATTACTCAAAATTGATTGAAAATCTGATATTAAACACTCTGCAACTTGAAATATTTCAAATCTTGTTCTTTATTGCAAGGTTTTAGTATTAAGTACAGCATTGAAAATGAAGGACCTGCTCCACAGGCAACCACTGTAAAGATGTGTTAGAACACTAAAGCAATAAAGGAAATATTCATCCTTTACTGTCCAAGTGATATCCTGGTATTTCGTATTTGTGAAGATGATGTTGATGTTGCCATTTAGTTGGTTATTGAATAAGCTTGAACCAATTGAAGGAACTCTTCAGGTATGAAGGAAATGATAGTTTTTTGTGAAATTGGTTCTGTTGATTTATGTTTTGTCATATGATTGTGACTGTAAAAGCTATGTCCATTATGTAGATATTCACAATTCTGCATTGCTTTACTCGTGCAACAAATTTTACTGTATTGAATTGCATGCCTATTCAGCTAACCATATGCATATTTCTCAAAATTTTATTAATTCGTTAAACCTCTGCACAATATTGAAATCGTCTATTTCAGGATTGATTATTTTGCCTCTGCATTTGGAGCACTCTTGGTGGATCTTCTTGCCTTCTCAATATCAATAGGAGCTAGTGTTTATCCTAACTGCTACAAGGAAGAGAAAAGTGGTGCATCAATAGATATTGTACTGACATCATTGAACTTGGAGGTATTCTAGATTTTCAAAATAATTATAGCAGCATTTGTTGAATGTATTCTGATAGAAATAATCAGGCAGAGGATTAATTAATCCACTCGAATCCCTGATATTTAACGGAAATTGCATATGTTGTCAATGGATGACGATCCCTGAGGCTCTGCTGATTAATGTTTTCTCATTTTTGGATCCATGGTCAATATATCTATGTTATCATCAAAGACACTTTGACAACTGCTTTAAATCCACGTAGTACAGAAGGTGCTTATAGTATGAGAGAAAATTATGTCATCATTTGTGGGTGCAAGCTTAATGTGGATGCAGCTGTTCAGCTGGAGGGATTGGCTTAGGAGCTATTATCAGGAATGAGGATAGCCGGGTCATGGTGGGAGCTATGATTGTCAGACCCTTTTTTGGAGATTTCGAGTTTGCAGAAACTGAGTTGTTATCAAAGGAATTAAGTTGGCAAGGGATGTGGGATTTGCGGTCAATGCCAATGGTGGTTGAATCTGATTCTGCCAACGCTATTATCTTGCTTTAGGGACTGTTTCACGCAAGAGTGAAGTCAGGTGGATAACTTCTGTAATTTCGGAGATTATCAACAATAGAAATGGTGTCAGAATTTGTTTCATTCCCAGGGCTTGTAAAATAGCAATTCGCAACTTAGCTAAAGCAACTCTCAATTGTTATGAGGATCTTGTTTGGTTGGGGGAAATGACAACAGAATTTGCTTGTTTTGGTGTAATGTTTTTCGTTCTTAATACGATTACCAATTTTCGAAAACAATAGCAGCAGCATATTTTTACGTCAACATTTTATGTCTAAAACGTCTATCTTACACTATTGTGACTTGTTAAAATCTACCACTGGTATGAACTTTCAATAACTAAAATTTTTATCTCACTGTATTGTACTTGTTAAAAACTACTACACCATATTATCTAGGCTGGTAATCAATTATGGGCAAGTACAAGAAGCCACAATTATATATTTCAACCTTGAGACTGTATATAACATAGAAAATCATATGTAAAGAATCAAAATGATGTCAAAAGAAGTGACACCAGTCAAAACAGAAAAGTGTTCTAATTAATCTATATGGAGAAAAACATAAAGGAATAGGGTTGCACTAATATCAATCCACGAGGAAGATCATTCAGTTTGTTCTTGACAACCTCTTTATAACAACTGGAGATCATGGCACTATAACCAAAATTGTCGCCCATCTACAGAGATAGAAGGGATTGCAGCCTTGCTTTATGTATATACACACACAATAACTGAAGCACTCTTCGGGATGTGCTTCAGCTTTACATTAATGTTATATCAAATTCTGGGTTTCAATTTAGTTTTTAAATTCTCAATTTAATAGTCATTAATCAAGTGCAAATAGAAGAAGCTATAAAGCTATAATTGCAGTATTTCAAACATGAAACAATAAACTGTTAACTATAAAAGAAGTGGCAAAATTTCTTTCATCATTAAAATGCTTTGGCCATTTTGGCAATGGTTACATATTTTTATTCTCAGTCTCTAATCTATTTTAATAAGAGCGAAACATAACTTGTTCTGCAATCTAAAGGAATAGAGTTGCACCATCGATCCAATTTGAAGTCCATTTGCCACGTTCATGACAACCTCTTTATACCAAGTGGTGATGAGAGTATAATTGTAAGTGTTTCCCATGGTCCACCTTTTCAACTTCACCTTTGTCACCTCTAAACATGGTTGAATCAGGCTAATATCCTCTATCCCTTTGTTATCGTCAAGCGTCAACTTCTCCTCATCAGTAAGAAAGGGATTCAATATCTGCTTACAGGGGATGGATAACCTATTCTGTTGACCATTTAAATCACTTGCAGTTATATGTTTTTGTATCACCAGCTTCACATCTTTCCCCCCCATCTCCTCAATCTTGTTCTTGAAACTTTCCGGCATATCAGGTACATCTACTCTTGTCGGCTTCTCGGTCTTTCTCTTCTTTTCCTGATTGTCTCTCTTTCTGATAATTTCTTTTTCGCTGTTTTGTATCTGGAATTCATCAAATCGTCTCTTCTGAGAACTCTTCTTGTTTTCATCCCGTTGCCGAGGATTAAGGATTTTAATAGTAAGGGCCGGTAACTTTGGCGGAGCATTGAGTGTAGTAGTTGTGGCCGGAAACTGAAGCTTGCTGCATGGCCCGCTCCTTCTTTTTGTGGGTATATAAAACCCCAGGACGCATTGCTTCTTAGGTATCACACCCAGCTCTTCTTGTTTCCTGATAAAGATTGAGGCCCGTTCAATTTGCTTGTTAACAAGCTCTCCGACTACTCGCTCTGTTAATAGTTTCATTGCCAAGACTTCATCGCCACCCGCAGCTTCTATTGCCTCTCTAACCAGGCTCTTAAACGACCCACCATCATCAAAATCATCAGAAACCCACATCCTTTGTTTTGTCAGACTCGCCATTGGCGAAAAACTATCAGAAAAACACAGAGATAAAGAACAAAGAAGAAATCAAACGAAACTTCAAGAAATCTAGCTAGAGATTGTGAATGAGCTTTGTATTGTTTATTTATACAGAACGTTGAAATATAGTAGTCCTGATCAAAGTGGGTTTTGATAACCACAGCTAATTCTTGTTATAAAAGGATTTTGCGTATTTCAAATAGGTTTCCTAATTCTAAAACGCGTTCGAATCTAGGATTTTTGTGCCAGGTGAAACTCCAGATTAACCACAGTTCCAAGTAGACTGGGTTTCTGACTCGACGAATTACTACCACGATTCGGAAATCTAGTTTGTTTGGATTCTGATTTTTGTCTGAGAGAATTGGTTTCCTTCCAATAAACTTCCTAAATCAATTCTCTTATGGCGGTTTGGAGATACGGAGCCGTAGGAAAAAAGATTTTGGCGCCCAGCCACAACGGTCAGTACGCTTTTTACGAAAATTAAAATTTCAAAATTGTTCTTATTATCCAATAACTGAAGGGTCTGAACAAAAACTTCTGGATCAACGTGAAGCAGGGGCAGACCAGACTTGTACACAAGGTTGATCTAAAAAATAAATATTTATTACATATAATTTTATAAATTATGTGTTAATTAATCTTAAAAAATGATATTCTAAAACTGTAATAAATATTAATGAGTCAAAGTTCTTTTAATAAAATATTATGATTTATTTATATAATTTTATAATTATATAAAATTTTAATTAAAAATTATTTATTAAATGACGGATAATATCTATTAATTTAGATATGTACAAAATAAACTATAATTTTATACTATTAAAATTATTTGTTATTTTAATTAAGTAAAAAATAAATTGGTAAAGAATAAAAATAAATTTTTTAAAAATTAGTTATAAATAATAAAAATTTTATAATTATAAAATATAATTAATAGTATTTTAATTAGTCTAGTGGGTGTTTTTAAATATCAAAAATATTAATTTAAGAAGAATGATGTTTATAAAACAAAAAGGCTGAGAGATTTTCTTTGGCTATTAATAATTAATTTTTTAAGATTTAATAAAATAAATAAAAATATAATTTAATTATTCTTTTAAATTAGTCCATGAAAAGAGTAATAAATATCGGTAAGCTATTTGTTGCAATTAATTAATTGTAGTATTGTTCATTATTCTGTATAGTAATTTTATTTTTCTTTGGCCAGGCTGGGCTTCTGATACTGATGGGGTCCGCCCCTGGCGAAGAGAGGATCTATCTTCGCTATGTACACTCCGTTTTTCGTCTGTTAGGCTTCTGGGAATCTAAATCTTGATACTTTCAGGCATGATTACATCGCCCAAGATGTTCATGTTCATTTTCTCAAAGCTTTTGTTCAAGCGTAAGTGGGTTCTTCGAATTTATTTGTTTTGTCTTAGTCTTGTGTAAGCTTGTTTGGTTGCTGAGAAATGAGGAAAGTGAAAGAAAAATTTGAGGGTTAGATTGCGCGTTTTCATTGGTGTTAACAAAGCACTTTTTTATCGTTGTTTTCCAGGCATTGCAAAAGCATCATAATTCATAATCGTAAACGAAGCAATGATTTCGTTCATGCAATCTAAGCATATTATAGGCTTGTCATGGTTGCTTAGACATTATAAGCATATTATACACTGTTCCGGCAACGGGGTAATTTCTCTATATCTAGAAAGCTTTTAGGATTTCGAAGTTTTGTATCAATTATAGATATTTTCTGTATTTTATTTTTTTGCTTAGGAGGAGATATGCTGTTATTTCGAACTAGTGAAGATTGTATGGATACAGTAGCTTTTTGAAGAAGCTTGGACTAATTGAAAGAACTCTTCAGGTATTGCAACCGTTTATTTATGTTTATGTCAAAATGGTTTTGACCTTTAAAACTGAAAAGTGATTTCAGCCATTCCGCAAAAATGAAGAACCCTTTTATTGTTTGCTTGAGCCTTCCATTATCTCATGTTGGTAATCTGGCAGTATGATGAATGCAATATCAAGTGCTACACTTGTTTCTGGTGATAGCCAATACTGCTCGAAGGATACCATTCATTTACCAGTACCATATTGTGTCAAGATAGACATTGCACGCCAAAAGTCCATATATTTCTAAATTCTGTTGCATTTGTGCTTTTGTTGTATATTTGGAGATTTGGTTAGTCTATTTAATTCATACGATGGTTGATGACGAAGTATGGGCTAAACCGAATCTAATGACTAAGATTTGCCCTTAGGCCATCTGAATTATTCATTAGCAGGGAGTGAAGTGTAATATTTGCTACCACTTTGATGAAGAAAATAAGCTTCAAAATTATTCAAATGTCACCTGTTTGCAGCGCTTCCCATATAAGTTAGTGTATTATATTGTTTATGAAAATAATTTCTTGTTTTCATTAGGTATCTAAAATCCACCACATTATGAAAGAGTAAATACTTTTGTCAGCTAATATGTTAGAGTAGCCTTGGGCTGGCTGAGAACATGTCTGATCATTGAGGCATCTTTATTACAAAAAATCTAAGCCCTTAGAACTTGTGTTGGTAATCACTTTTGTAGCAAGGTTTTGCTTTTCTCATCTAATTGCATAAGTTCAGGGCATGATGGAATTTTACTATTCTGAGGAGCACAACAAAGATGGCAGCTGCAATTGGAGTGTGGTGTGTGTGGATTGGTCAAAATGGATTGCATTCAACTCCTGATGAATCAGCTGTAAAAGGTTGCGGCTGATGTAAGTTTTTTGTCTCAAATTTCATTCATAAATTCATTATATTTCTTTTCCTTCTCAATATTCTTTGTATTGGGAAGCTGGTTCAAAATCATTACAGCATACTTACGTAAAAAGTAATAAAGTTGATTTTTTTTACCTATAATATATCCATACGAGGATGCAAGACATTTGGCGGCTTTTGTATTGACTGTATGTCACAATCCAGGTGGTCCTCATGAAGTAGATTATGCTCGTCTTTATAATTTTTATAATTATTTATTTTTCTGGTTTCTTGTGTTCACTATTGCCTTTTGGCTAAATTGTTCTAAATGAAGGAAATGGAATAAAGTCTTTCATTGACCTTGTAAATGAAAATAGAATGTACCCTAACTCT